>JAUTBQ010151088.1:0-14008 GCA_032361185.1 Lepetodrilus ovalis | reverse complement strand
TGGGGTCCACATCTGACCCAGCCTTACATCCGAATCCGCTCTGTATCGAACAGCCTTATATCGAGGGGGCACTGTATTAATATTATGTGACTGTGTTTTAGCCACTATTATACAGGTCTACAGCTGCGGTAAAGAGCTGATAAATGTCTGTGCTCTATTCAAATAGTCTGGTCATAACATTTTCGATGGAACAGAATTATGTTCCACTTATTTTATTGAAAATTGATGATATTCTCAAGAATAATTTAGAATTGACCCTAATGATTTCGATACAATTGGGTATTCTATATTTGATTTGAGGTTTTTTTACTCACTGCAATTATTTATCATTGGGTATTCTGCCATTAACTATGAGTATTTTACTAAAATATTCGCCTTATCTGGAGCCCTGAATGTAAGCAAATCATTGTTAATGTTTCAACATTTCACAAACGGACACATCCATATTGCAATAAAACTGCAAACATGAGTGTTATTTAGCACAAATCACTGCAATATTTTACACAAGACATAAAAAAGCCACAATATAAATGCATCAGAAACAGTAAACATATACAACTGCAATGAAAAACAAATACATGACAAGTTTGTAATTATGACGAAGTTCAAAGAAAATGTGTAAAATTAAACATAAAGATCGAAATAATGCCAACAGAAAACTCTGAAATCTGATGAGAGAGGAATTCCAATATTTTACATCTTAAAGCCATACTATTACGGCTGTTTGACCTAGATAATGGCAAAACAAATTTCTGTCTGTGACTATTTACGTTTGATTTGTACACCCCAAAGTTGTTATTTACTGTTATACTTATTCCCCCAAACCTGATGTTTATAATAAATTTTGCATTTTATAATAATTAGTGCGACAGACTACTAATTATCTTGTCTTTGATGCATCAGTTGATTTGTGAAGGAATTCTAAGAAATTGAGTCCTACCACTATGAATTCAAGGAAAGTGTAGTCGAGCAATGTCCCTTTGTATGCATATAATATATAATGAGGAAAATGAAAATAGGGGCCTACAGATTGACCACCGCTAGTAATAAAACATTTGATTCACATTATCATGGGGGTGCAGTGGTATCTTGTTTACCATACAGCGATGGAAAGGTTTTTGGAAGTACAAACATGATTTTAGGTATGTCAAGTGAATGTACTTTGCAGTTGTGGCTAAGAACTAGTCCAAAACAAGTATAAATATACTAGTATATGATAGTATGCCTTTAAGACAGCCTATCCTAACGAGACTATTCCTTCAGCTGTTTGTACTTCGAGCATGCATTGGCATGGAGTCATGCCCTTTATAAATGGATTATTATTATTATTGTTATTACTATAACTTAGAATTTAGCTGCGATGAATACATGTATGCTATACGATAGATCTTAGAATATTACATCCTCGCACCACAGGGGTACGTATTCCGTACATGAATGGATTCACTCCATTTGCCGTACCCCTGGCACACATCTAGCGGAAACCGTGCGCCAACAGCCAACCAATGAAATCATCTTATCAATGAATTTGCTGTAAAAATCTATCCAATGAAATAGATGTCATCATTATTGTATATAATGGACTGTTTACGCAAGTTGCTCTCCAGATATGTGCCAGGGCACGGCATGAAGAGAGTCCTGAACGGAATAAATACCCCTGTGATACGAGGATGAGTATAGTATAGACTTCACTGGTATAGAATAATATTAGGTACATGTGGCATAATCAGTTAATATCTAATAAAGTATAGTAAATATATATGTTGATATACAAAGGGCCTACTTATGGAATACCGTATACTATTAGCAAGTATTTAGTCTCGTGTGTATAAATATATTTTAGGCCATCTGAATTGAGTCTTATTTAACTATTTTAACATGGGAGAATTGCAGATGTTCCTGTCTCCAATACTCTTCAAGAACTTACAAACACAGTTGGAAAAGAATGGCAAGAGATTCCTCAAAGCAAATCCGTTAAAAAAAAAAATCTTCCACACTAAATATATGCCGGTCCTTAATTCATTTTGTTGAGTATTTACACAATACCCTCATTTCACCCATCCTCGAAATAGACTAGACGAACTTTCTGAAAATAGGCCTCAGTAAGAGTCTAGAAGCATTTTTGAGTAAAAGTGGAATCTTAAGTGTTTTAAGGTGATTTGAGGCCGCATCCGAAAATGAGAGTTCCCATGCTGACATTTGAGTTTTTGACCTTCTAATTGCCATAAAACAAAATGGCCGCCAAATTGTCAGTATCAGTATTATCAGTTACTATTTTCATGGTAATTCATGTTTTTTCTTGACTTTTCACCAATATTGTTTACTTATTATATACTACGTTTAGTATGGAGCATTTTAAAATTATTTCTTAAGGATTTTTTTTATTTTTCACAAAAGTCTGTGATTGTTCGTAACTTTCAGCAAATTAATGGATCAAAAGATAATGAACATTGAAGAGTATCCAGGAATTTTATAATTATATATTTCAAGCATAGGATCGAACATAAATGTGTTATACACTAGTACTATTAGTTATCTGTTGTATTTATTAAACACATTTATACATTTATTCATCAAGTTATTAAACGGGTTATGGCTAAAACGTCCAAGCTCCAAAACGTATAAAACAGGCAAAGCGTAAAAAAATGACTAAAACGTCAAATTTATTATTTGATTGAAAAATGGAACCTTTTTTTCATGAAATGCATGTATTTGGATAAAGATATCGATTATGCATATCAAGAGGAAACTATTTTATATACATCAATATCTACAAAAACAATGGCGAACACGTCCAAAGGTTGGCGAAAACGTCCAAATATGGCGAAAACGTCTAAAAATGGCGAGAACGTTCAGACAAACTAATGATAAATAAACTGTTCACATTGTTGGCTGCCTGACTTATGCATAGAGAAAAATGCAGGTACAGCCTATAACAAAACGGCGGCCCATGATCTAACAAGATCAAACCAATTTATTGTACAAATTGATCTAACGAGATCAAACCACATCTAAGTGAAGCAGTGCATTATAGACAATGGGTATAGTCATACTGGGAGATACTATCTAGAAAGTATGCGATAACAATAGGCGACGACTAATTTAATGCAGGTGGCTTTCACTATCGAAGACAATATCACAGGGACTTGTAGAGCGGAGCCAGTAGATCAAAACCAGTCAAGAAAACATTCTTTTACTAACGTAATTTAAACAATCATAAGAAAATATCCATAAGTTTGCTGGACTAATAATGCATACATTTGCATTCAGTTATTAAAAACACCCCAATTCTAAATGTCATTATATTTCCATACACTGATAGAGACAAGGGTGGCAAATCTCTATCAAATACATTTAACTTTATGAAAGAAATAGCGTCACAGACATGCTTTTGATTATGTTCAACTTGATAAGTAAATTGTGTATATGTATTCTTCATGTGATAGTTTCATTATGAATTGTGTGATTGCTATAGTAATGGTAAACGTGTCTTTCTTTACTTTTTAGCTTCTATATGCGTATAGTTTAAATATTAAATAAATTATATTATTTACTTTTTAACAAAGACCACATATCAGTTATAATTTACCGTGTTTGTAAGCTATCTGCATGACCTTTCGGTAATATGCAATAATATTATATGTTCTATTGTTTTAAAATAATCCACCAATTTAAAACTAAAATTGCAACACGCCTATGCATAGTTATAGCAATCAGATTGACATCGACTTCTGATACAGACTATAGTGACCCGGTAGAAATATTCAAAGTTCACAAATGCATATCGTTGGTATGCTAATGAGATCGTGACGTAAAAATCAAAACAGCAACAGCGAAATTTATATAGTGAAAATGTTAAAAACACTTCTACAGCATCATTTCACATGCTGGGGATGGTACATAACCAGAATCTACTGAGTCAGTTTAATACTAAAGTCACCAGCTTCATAAAGCTGTATTCACGCTCAGTTTACGTTCAAATTTGTCTCTCCGACTTGCTTAAATCACTTTGTGGAACGGTTCCCAATGTTTTCAATGCGCATGTGAATATAATATATACAAATGTATTATTTATTGCATTAATTAATTAAACAGATAAACTTGATTGCATTCTATCGTGCCATCTACACATTGCAACTAAAATCAAGAATTAATATTGATGGATGTATTGGGTATCTAACCAGCAGATATAATCAAAGACGGTGTAAATACTATCTCTCCTAATTGGTCCCAGAAGATTTGGCCTTACAGGAAGGCGACTTTGGAGTGACAATTAATATACTAGTCGTCGGAAAAACCAGTGGTAAGTCCCTATATGGAGTTTTCTCAGAATGGCCTCGTGGTGTAGCCTACAGATAATGTCGCGGTATTCGATCAAATATCATCATTGTACTACAGACTTGGTAGTCCGCACTGAATAACTACTTCCGTTTCCGGTTAGCCGTTGACCTTTAAATAGATATGCTTTTGTTAAAACAGGCATTTCTCTTCATCGGAAACAAGTGTAAACGGACTGTCACGGTCACGGTTACGTTGATGGTCTCTAACGCGTTGCTAATGGACGCCACTTCCATACATGAACATGCTCTGCCTCTACAGCCAATTGATATTGTCCTCGCCGATATCACCTACACCTTGTATTGTCCTCAAGACATGACACCTCATTACGATATGTCCGTCCTCATTATTAGGCGTAGACCTCATTACGATGTAAATTACAAGGGTGATAATTCAGGTAATTTGAAGAATACGAATTGCCATGGAAACCGCCTCTTGGGCAAGTTCTTAGTATGCAGTTATTTAGATCAGATGCACGTTTGACGACATTATTTTGTATTCAGAAAACGGGAGCGTTGACCGCTTTTACAATGGATAGAAAACACTTGTAATTTAATTGTCCGGCCTGTACTTGTATCCTATTTAACACTAAATAATTACCCATACTTCGTGTTCGACCGTTCGTGTTGAGTTCCCCGTCAATTAATCCGTTAACCAGCCATTAAATAGCCAATCATTCAAACCAGCCTCCAGCTTTCCCGCGAGCTTTCACGCGATTACGATAACTGATCTGTCCGTTTCAGCAGAGAGTAAAGCACAATAAATTCATGGGGCATTTGGGATTGCAGAACTTGTTAAGCCACTTCCGGTAGCTCGCATGCAATGGAGGCTGGACACACAAGGTTCGCTGGAGATGGAGAGTCCATTTTCAAAGGCGCGGGTCAACTCTGTTATAGAGATATCGTAATTTGGAAAGACTCGTGATGGAATCCTGAAGATGGGATTTAGTTTACAGGGTTCCCCTGTACGTGGGTTTAACTACCAGCGTGCTGAATTAAACGCTCTTCCTGCCGTTCCCAAGGGAGATAACCATATTGAAAAGTCATCTCTAGTTTATGAAAGGAACTCTGAGAGTGGGAGCTCCTTACAGCGACATTATCAGTCCATTAGAGCGCCGTAAGAAGATGAATAACGAGCAATATGAGTGGACGCTTCTGAGTGTACTGAAGCAGGCATTCAGAATGAGCAGCATGTACTTACACATCTCGGAGGCACCTACGAAGTATTCCGGACATGTTGCCACGATCACTCTGTTTTCTGGTCTGTGGAAGTTGTCGACGTACCCTGTGAATGAAAAAAGGCATGAAATAAAAATATAGGATTCAGATTAGGTAGGGGTTCCCCTTCTATGAAGTCAGGATAACATTTGCTGAACATCCCGTGTCTACTAAGACCATATAACTCTTAGTATCCTTTCACGAAGCTCTCTTATCTACTAAGAGACTGGTAGCGCTGTCTTTGCCGATAGCTAATACACTGCTAAGAGAGCGCTTCCAGTCTCTTAGTAGGTAATGGAGCTTCGTGAAAGGATACCCAGGTATAGCGATCATGCAGCTGCACGATACGAGGGTCCTATATAGTATTAGTGACAGCTACGTTAGTCGACACGAGGGTCCTATAGTATTAGTAGTAATTACGGTAGTGGACACGAGTCCGAAAGGGTGCTGTTATACCATGACCTGGTTAAATAACTATTCCATTAAAGAGAATAATGAAAGAAAATGCTTGAATAGCTTGTGTACCATATGCCACAATTGGTGTTTCTTAACCATCAGTAGAAAAGAATGATTGTCATGACATATTGTAGGTTTTCTTCCATTAATTAAGCAGTTCATGGCGAGGTCCCTGCAATTCTGTTAGGGGAAGTAGATTTATCCACAAATCACTCGCACACTAAACTAAGAGAAGCCAAACTATTCCAAAGCCAGAAGTACTATACAGTGTTGGTACAAATTACAACGTATTAGTATGCATGCTATCATTCTAAAGTTGATGGCATCATGACCAGCTGGTATTTACATATATATGTGGAAATACATGATAAATGGCCATGCTTTTCAAATATAGGACATGTTAACATCAATATAGTACTACACTACCACCTCTAGAACCACATTGCATACATATCTGCCCCGGGAACAGAGACCCTCTACACAAACAACCCAAACCAATGACTACTACCATCAACATATTCAGAAACCTCAGCAAATAGTCTTTTGTCATTTACTGGATGCCAACTGTATTGACCGGGTCATACCAAAAGTAGAACTTACATCGGC
Source organism: Lepetodrilus ovalis (assembly GCA_032361185.1). Classification (NCBI taxonomy): domain Eukaryota; kingdom Metazoa; phylum Mollusca; class Gastropoda; order Lepetellida; family Lepetodrilidae; genus Lepetodrilus; species Lepetodrilus ovalis. The sequence goes on along the minus strand of JAUTBQ010151088.1, from coordinate 7,391 downwards.
ATGCTATAGTGCTATAGGACTTGCTCCTTGAATACGTTTGAGGTTAAGACGGTCTTAGTCTAAAGACAGTGACGTGAAGGGTCCACTGTCTTCAGCACGAATCGCGGCAGATATCACAGTTAACAAAATGTCGGACACCCTATTCTCATTAGCCTAAGTGATCCCCAGAGGGCCTGAGAGGTGCCGCGGAGCAGTTCATCTTGTGAGGGCTGGAGGGTCGACGCTGGAGGGACTATTTGCTCTGGAGTAATTTGTCCAGGCACTACATCGTTCCTCGTGACTATACGGTGCTTCTCACTGCCACTAAATAATGTACGCTGGAATTTCATAGCACCGTGGTGGTAGAGCTTGACATCTATTGGTAGAGCTGGACTACTTATTCATTTGACTGTCATCCAGATGGGATTCGTATTAAATTAATATATTGTAGATCACAATATTATACAAGTGTATTCAGTTAATTTTGATGCAACCAAGAAAATATTTCATCTACTGTATTCTATCTTCATAAATGCCGTGGCCCGATTCCATCCACTATATTTAAATCCAAGGTCGTCTTTGAACTTCAGCCGACAGATTTGCTGCGCCTTTCAGTTAAAACACCAAAGCTCTGATATCTGGACTTCACCTGTGCAGGCTGTGGTATCTGATCTGTGTGCCGCTATCAGTATCAAGTCACAGTTTCGCGCGTAGATTTTGTGGGAATTGAGGTATTTAGCAAATTAGCAGTTATTGTCTAGAATTCCCTCCATGCGGCTAAATAGCAAATCCTTGGTTCTATATATACTGCATGGTACTGCAACAATAGACAACTGGTGAAGGATCCACATCTGACAGCTGTAAAAGTGATCGTGTATTGATCAGATATGTTGGATACTTATGGTGTTACTTGTCCTATATCCGTGTTACTGTTCGAACAGTCTTACCATCAGTATTACTGGTTACGTCATATCGTTATTTCTGGCCCCGATTCCTCGAAACAAACTCGAGTTTGAGATATTACTAAGCTGAGGTTTCTCCCATTGACTCAAACCCAGCTGAAATTTTACTAAAGTTACAGCACTGAGTTATGCAATGAGAGAAATCTCAGCCGAGCAAAATCTCAAAACTCAAGTTTGTTTCGAGGAATCGGTGCCTGGTCTAACAGAGAGTGTACTAATTTCTTTTCTTCCTCGTCTGACAGATAATGCTGGTCTGGAGAGACAGTGCACTAATGGTCTGAAACCCACTCCCTCATAACCTATGCTAACCTTTCAATGTGTAGTATATAGTAGAGACGGCGATTGTTCACAATCTACACCTACGTATTCATGTTCAGAATTAACGGCACTTTCTCTTTCCCCATCTACTTTCCGCCATCAGCGAAGGTGCTGACGTTTCTATTAGAAAGCTAAGTCTAACCTTCTAACTGTACGGCATTGCGACAGCTGGATGAGGAACACAGGTGGAATTATTAGAAGCCTGACGTTAATGTACATTGTAAATACGCAGTGCTTTCCACACGACTGTCCATATATACATAAAATATAAAATACCACTAATGAACGCGATTCATGCTTGTCTTTTTGCGGTTTTAATTTTTTTCCCCAGCGGTTTAAATTTAAGTTGTAAACATATCTAACATATCCATTTCGTCTTGAATGAACAATGTTTAAACTAAAATTGTCCCCCCACCCCGCCCCGCCTCACACCCAACTTTGTTCCTTTCATGTTGTTCATGTTCGGATGCTACACATGTACATCAATACATCAATCTGTTAGCATCAATACATCAATCTGTTAGCACGTCTTCGTTGATTTGATTAGCACTGAGCAGTCAACATGTTGTACACTGGCACAGACATCTATGATTCCCTGTAGTATAGAATATTATTTTGCATTGCAGCAAACTCGAAAGATATAGCGTGCGTTCCTGTAAAAATGTTATTCAGCATTTTCGTCTCAAGAAATGTATTACCAAACCACTCGCGCAAGTCATCACTGTTTCTATGTTAAGTAGTAACTGTTGCTCTCTTGGCATACACTTTCAAAGAAGATTATAAATATCTTCACCACTCGGCTAAGGGTTAAAACTCAGGTATTCTCTTATACGTAAAATATTACGCTGTTCCATAGGTTAGGTCACGTAGTTCGTCTCACGACAGACAAACAGACAGACAGACAGACAGACAGACAGACAGACTGACAAACAGTTAGACAGACAGACAGACAGACAGACATTCGGACAGAGCTATAAATATCTTCACCACTCGGTCAAGGGTTAAAACTCAGGTATTCTATAATACGTAAAATATGACGCTGTTCCATAGGTTAGGTCACGGAGTTCGTCTCACGACAGACAGGCAGACAGACAGACAGGCAGACAGACAGACAGACAGACAGACAGACAGACAGACAGAAAGACAGACAGACAGACAGACATTCGGACAGAGTTATTCCTCTAAATCACCCACGGACGTGAGCAATGCACGTTACATGTTATTAGAAATTTCTAGAAGAAAGTATGTGACCTTTGAGAAATTGCTTTTGGACTCCATTTAATCATACCATTCCTGAGTACGTCTAATTGACATTGACATGGTGTCAAGGTCAGCGGGTTCAAGCGACGTCACGAGTGGGCAGAAGGTGACGTGTCCCTGCCCGCCATGTAATAACCCATTGAGGTTACAAATGCACAACCCAAACCATTAATCTTACATAAATGTCTTGAGACGAGGTGACGACATTTGCAAATAAGCAAAACTGCAAAATGTGGAAACATCGTAGATTTCTTTTTGGGTAAAATTAATAGATTGTGGGCATACCAAGACTGCTTTTGGATTGGAATAATATGAAGCAAGATGCCAGAATAGCTAATTAAGCTTGGTTTATTGTTGTTTAGGCCAGCAGGTATTTGTTCGATGTCATCTGTTTGACAGGATGATGTATGTCAGTTATGGTATTGCCCAAGGCTGTCCCAGGATCAGAATAAACGACTGCAAGGTTATATATCAGGATATAAAGGTGTGCAGTGTGAGGAGCTATTCTTATACACTTATGGCCGTCTGTTGCTTGGAAATATTCTTGGGATTTGTGCTCACTTTATTTGCTGGTTTGTAAAATATTGAATATAACGATGGTGCTGATATAAAACAATATTTCAAATACATGTACGCTGCCTTATGTTATGCGTTGACTCCTTAGCGAATGTGAATACATTAATCAAATGCAAGTTGACGTAAATGATTGTATAATGTGTCTTGAAAAGAGAAAATTACTAAAAAAATTTCTTACGTATATAGAAATGATTGAATAACATTAACGTTCGTGTTCATGCTCATCCAAGCCCTCCGATATGAAAAGATCAACACGTAGCATTCAACATTATGTACACATATAGATTACATTGAACGCAAGGGATCAATAGGCAGAAGATAATTTCAAAGCGTTTAATGGTACTACTAACTGAACCTTTACTCGCGTTTCTATAGCAATCCGACATGGCTAAATATGGATAAGGCCAAAGGCAATGAAATAGCAATACTACTATTGTTAAATAAATAATTCCGCAAGCACAACGAATGCAATGAGCAAAAAGAAAGCATCTACTTTAAACTGCATCTGGTTAATATGGTTTTAAACATGGACGTGAAGTGAAAAAAAAATGAGAGTTCGGGAAAACCTAGAAAAGATAGCTTAAAGTATAGAATAACAAAAAAAGGTGTAAGAATTCTCCAGGGGTTTTGTAATTACGTTAAAAACGGCTAACAACATATACTCGTGTTCAGATGAGTACAACAACGGTGCGTAATGAAGATGATGACATTTTGGTCTGGCGAGTTCTCGTGGTTTTTTTAATAGCGCACTAAAAGAAGAACTCGTAGAAGGAATGCCTCGGTTTTTCATTTGGTAACAAATTGAATATTATCTTTTAACATATCGATCTTAGCGCAAACACGGAAGCAGTTTTGAATTGAATTAGGACAGTAAAGTCTTCGGACAACGCATCAGTGCATTTTGCTTCTGATGAGGCTGATAAAGCCACGCCACACTGGCAGTACGGTTGGCGCTATGTGAGGGTAATATCGATACTACACTTGATACGTCGGTCAAAGTGTGAAGTAATACATTCCCTCAACACCAGGACGGATTAACTATCGATGTCTTAATTTCCCCAACTGCTGCTGAATCAGTAACTAGACAGCGTATTGACAATTCAATAAATGTCAGTCTTTCAAATGTACACATTGGTAAAATGACCCTCTTGAACTGATAGGAAAGCCCTCGTATATAATTGATTCTTTTCATAATTACCACGTACTTCTCAGTAATGACAGGGGGGGTAGTACCAGACATGTTTTTTCCTGAGGACATGCTTGCTTATTGAGCTCGTAACGAATGTCAGGAAATAGCGCAACTGCCATAAATGCTCTACGGTGTTGAATGAGAACAACAACTCGGATGAAAAATCATAATTCCTAACTTCTAGTTTATTGACCTAAGACAATTGCCACCCGAACAATAACGACACCACCACTTACCACCCGGAAAATTGCTACCTAGAAATAGTGCCACCAGGGTAATTGCCACCAAGGTAATTGCCGCTAAGCTACGTCACACCATTGAGTATAGGCGAATGCAGTTTGCTGCGAGTGTGATATTTATATTATTTATACTGACTTAGGTGACAGTTATCCTGTGGATATTGGAAAGGTGATAATTGGTAGGCAGGCAATATTATCCTGTGTGATAATGTGGCACTAATATTATACACCTCTGAACATTATTATTATTATTATTATTACTATTATTATTGTTGTTGTTGTTATTATTATTATTACTTTTAATTTATTGCCACCCCATTGACATTATTGTTATTAATGTTGTTATTAAAATTATTGTTGATAATATTATTATTATTATTATTATTATAGTAGTAGTAGTAGTAGTAGTAGTAGTAGTAGTAGTAGTAGTAGTAATAGTAGTAGTAGTAGCAGCAATGTAATACTGATACTAACATCGTACATGGGGTTTTCACTAATGTTCCTAAAACTTCTTCCATTTCTTGACTACACTTGTTATGTACTGTTAACAACATTGATCGACGACTGGACTTTCTTTCCAGATTAGTATTTATAAAACTAACCACACTTCATCCAACTAAAATACACGCGTCTCTGACTGTACTGGCTTCTGTAATTCCTGTCTATGTAAACCAATTTGTCTTCATCTCGAGTTTCCTGCTTTCTCGGAACTTCATGAACGACCGCGAGCACCATTGCAGCCGACGACATCCACGACAACGACGACTTACTTTACGACGCCAATCACAATATAGGAAGTCAATAACTTCAAGAGGAGCATGGATATCGATCATTGACAAAACATGAAGAAATAACGTCATGTCTTACCCGAGGCCACGCAAGGACCTAATGGACAGTCAACTATATACGGACAACTGTTGACTTTCTATTTCATTATAGAGGAGAGAAAAAAAAACGAATGACGTCTGCGCTACACAAACAGAACAGAACACTAGGATTACTGTATAAGCATAGGAATATGAGTGGATGGAGTACAAAGGGTTAATCATGCAAGTGTACCACGAATGACGTACATGCAAATGCTTTGTCTGTCCTTAAATATGTTAATTAATGTAAAAACTGCAAATGTTCTTCATTCATGTGATGCAACATTAAATTTAATTACGTACAGTTTATTGTTAGATTGTGTACAGCATATGAATGATAACATTAAATATATCAGGTGCTATGAAAACACCTAATAGTATAAGTAATTCTAATTGCTATTTTGAGCAAAGTCTATGTTCAGGCTATAATACTAACCTACATGAATCTGTCTGGCTATGTTCTATAGTACTAACGCCATCATGAACAGTATAGCAATATTAATAAAATAGAATATGCCCTACTCTCAGTTTTCCTTCTCAACTCCCTGGGAAGTATACAACTCAAAGTTGCCGTTTCCGGCGTCACAAGAATATATAGGCGCATCCTCGAAAGAATATCATGATGCCTGCTTGACATCCATAAAACTCCGGATATTAAGTAGGAATAGTTGTATGTCTTTAGAGGATGTCATAGGTGATAAAACTGCCACGGTTGATATCTATAAGTAGTGAGTGTCCTTTTGAAATAGGTCGTCTACATACTGGACTCAGACCGTCGTTGTATCTGTCTGTCTGTCTGTCTGTCTGTGTATTGTAAATGGCCGTGCACGCCGACACGCCAACACTATTTATCATGCCAGCTAGAATCACGTTTAGTAGATCTTCATGTTACAGGCTATATGGTTATTGTCGTGAGAACGTTCATAAATCATCATTGTTTCTCGTTCTACAGCAGCTGACATGAGATAGGACATGTGCAGTCGATCTCGTATCCCGCGACTACTAGAACGATATCACAGTCTACCTGTCTACCTGTCTACCTGTCTAACTCTGGGACTCACATGGTAGCTCCGTAGATATGTATCGATGAATTATTGTTGTATTTGTTGCTTAACTTGACTCAGCACTACTTAACTGTGGATCAAAGATATAAACATTGTTTAACATTAATGTTTAAGATTAATACGATGAGCATGCAACGTTGAAAAAAGTACTGGCATATAGGGTTAACCTAGCAATGTGATTAATGATAGACTTATTATACATCAAGTCAGGCCACGGTTTTAGATCGTCTGTGGTTTATTCAATCTGGGACTAAGAATCTATTGCTTATTGATGTAGCAAGGTTTATGCTATATATAGTGCAACTCTTTTATACTGGTTTATATTTACTTCTACATAGCATATCGAATGGTAAGGTATGTCTTTAGTATTTATCGAGTCTTGGTTTAAAGTTTCTCTTCATATTTCCATAATTATTTCATAGATAATAACAGAAAATTAGTTTTCCAAGTTAGCGTAGACAAGCATTTTGAAGAATATTTAATGATTAAATAAAGAACATTTTGCAAATTAGCTTAGCTTTTTCCCCCCGGTGTTCCGTCATTCTTTTGAATTTGTTACATAAAATAGTATAAGCGAATATAATTAGAAATTATGCATGTCATTCGCACGTATATCAAAAGGAACATTTGCTGCTGTAACCTCCGGCTATGGGTATTAATTGTATCACTGTTCAGACACAACTAATATAAGCACATGGTTAAATACGTAGAATACTTTCACTAAATAATATCTTCATCATATTCGCATTAATATCATGGTCGCAATAATTTCATGATTTACAGTATACGGCACATTAGACACACGTTTTACATGTAAGTGCATACTGAGATTACTTATATACAAACTAAACTTACTACTATTACTACTACTACTACTACTACTACTACTACTACTACTACTACTACTACTACTACTGCTGCTGCTGCTACTACTACTA
>JAUTBQ010151077.1:5000-14008 GCA_032361185.1 Lepetodrilus ovalis | reverse complement strand
TGTTAACAGATAGCTACTACTTAATAGAATATAATTAAGAACTACTAATCTTCCAAATAATATAATAAATACTTAAAATAAATTATTGATTTTATTCGAACCCTATTATTTGTTAACATGAAAGTGGATTTAGCGTCTACTCACAATAGAGAATAAAAAAAAGTTTCAGATTGGGTCCGTATCATGCTCTCCTGACAGCGATAACACATCAGTCTGTGCTATATGCTGTCACACTACAAGGGGTTTCGCATGTTCAACATTATAAGGAATTTGATTGGCCCATATTATTAGCTGATGGGTGCAGGCAGAAAACAGCAACCTCTAAAACAGCTCACGATATTGACGAAAATCGCATCAGGAGAGCTTGGGTCCCATACCGAGTGCGTGTAACAACACTAGCCCCATCATATGAAGGTCAATGCAGTTATGTTAAATTAATACCTCATATTCCTTGAGAGACGACTTCATGAAAATGTCCAGTCAAACTTGTCAAATTGAAATAATTACTGTAGGAATAAAACTTGGATTTTATTATGTTAATTGCGAATTTGCCAGTAAGAGAAAACATTAATACCGGTAAAGATTAATTATCACCCAATACTGGCTCCCACCGGAGATAACATTTTTCAACTTCACCGATTGGTCAATAATTACTAATTTGCATAGTTATCCTCCAGTAGCCAAAGGCTCTACCATTGTGTGGTCATCACCACCGATTGTTGCCACCATCATAACAATGCTATCATCGCAGTGCAAAAGCCCATCAGCTTATTCATTGACTTCCCAGTAAAAACTTCACACATGAAGTGCTGTTTTTCTTCTTAAATGACGCAAGACTGATATTGGGTGATAAATAGAATCTCAACCTCGTGTCTTTTGATATCAATGTTATCCTACTCGTTGATAAAAGTAACAAAAATCCTCGGCAAAGCCTCGGATTTAGGTTACTTTTATCAACTCGTAGGATAACATTGATATCAAAAGACACTCGGTGGAGATTCTCTATATCTTCTCATGAAGACCAACTATCCAGGATGGCTTCTTGCAATCGGATCAATATCACTTTTAAACCAGAATCGCCCACACTGACAAACTCTTCCTAAAACTCATACAAGGAAGAGCAGCAGCTACTACTCCATGTCCTATATTCCAGGATCCATTTAACTGCACTCTTAAATTACACCTAGGCGTCGTACGTTGAACAACCAGGCAAATCAAATTCCGTTAAAACCGTTCTTCTCAAGTATGGAAAGAACGTCCACCTATTCTGACGTGGTAAACGACATCCGTTGATTCTTCCCCTTCTCGAAGTCCTTTACCCTGGCAGTTCGGCAATCACCAAAGACGGGAGTCGAACCTGCCAGAATAGTTATCTGTAAGACTGGCACATACGGTGGACCCTGCGTGGACAAATTGAGAGCGTTGGATGTCACGGTGGCGATTACGACTGTCAATTGTAGCGTCCGCGATGGACGCTAATTCTGGCAGCCGCGAGTTTGCCGTCAGCATGGCGGGAATTACGGTCGACGAAGGTTAATGAAAGTGTCATACAACAACAGCAAACTTGTGACAACTTCCATGTACGTCGACTGACAAAGGTACAAACAACGACTGATGTGACGGTAATGAGTTTTGTTATCCTGACAATGTATAATGGGAACGTATATTACGCTTTCTTTCACGCAAGAACGTAGGCCTGCATTTGGTACCAGCTTCATTTTGATTTCTTGGTTAACCCTCTCCATGCTGCAGGCAACTGGAGATGCCCTAAAGAGCTGTGTTTGTGCATAATTCAACAGGGAGAGGGTTAACTGATGCTCGAGTCAGACTACGTTAATAGCATATTCACATGCAAATTACACCCACACCTTCCAGATGACGGTTACAGTACTACGATATGAAATACTGATATGTACAAGTCCAACATTTGTTTTATGTATTTATTATTTTATTGGGGTTCAGAATCGCTTTCTAGAATCTTTCACTAACATCACGACTTGTCAGTTTACATTTATAAACTAACATGAAACGCAACTTGTCAATAATCATTTTCATCAATTGTTCTTTACAGCAGGTTTGTTCACGAATACAATTTAAATAAATATGGGCTATGTCAATAATGTAAGTCAAGTGGATTTTCTTGTGCACAAAATAGTTTGGATTCCATCCAAAGCATACAAATAGTTCCGTATGAAAGATTACAAAATTTGACCAGGTCATATTTCATCCATATCAATTTTCATTAGCAAAACGTCACTCGGAGAAGCTGTAAATGAAATTTCATGAATTGAATCATGGTATGCAATAAAAACATTTGTCGTTTTCTGGACGATAAACCCGATCTAAAATAAATTTGATTTTCTCCTTGATTCAACGCGAAACGCCCCCGCGAATACTGAGTGTTCACCTTCCAGCGGGGATTACCATAAAGAAAGTATCATATATTCATAATTTTGATTTCATTTGCTTTTGATATATGCTAATAAAAAAGTGCATCTGTGAGTCAGACAGTATTCATTAGGTTAAATTAGTATGTAGCTTTAGTAGACTGCATTAACCTGATAAGAGTAGTTATTTCGGGCAACGAAAACAATTTAAAGGTCATGAATGTCAGTTGAACTTTATTTATCAGATAATATTAGTATGATGTACTGGTATATACAATATTAACCTATGACGATAGGTTTGACAACAAGACTAATTATTCATCGAGGTCATTAATGTCAATTTGCTTTTATTAATTAGTCAAAATTAGTATGATGTTTTAGTATACAGCATTAACCTGCCATTGCACTTTTGGCAACTCAAGACTAATTAAATACTGACTAAATTGAATCAATTAAATTATATTCATTGGTTTAAATTTGTAGATAACCTACTGCGACACTTTGGGCAACAGGAATAAATAGCTTCTGAATTACGTCCGACATATTGTTAAATTGTTATCGTCCACCATCATGGGAATTATTCTAGTTGAGATTAGTGTCAGACTATTACTTATACTCTACTGTACCGCTGTTGTTTCGCCAAATAATTGTTTGAAAAGAAAATATAAAAAAGAAATTAACATTTACTTTTTTTAATTTCTTATTATTTTCTCGTTCCAGAATGGATAAGACAAACTTTTAATTTGTTCATACAGTTGAATTATAAGCTACCTTCTATTCTACCCTCGGTCAATATAGCGACTGTATAGTAAGCCTCAATGGATCGCCAACTTCCAGTTTAGAGTTAGGTTTGATGGTAGGTCATTTTAGTTTGGGATCTGAAAAAATGCATGTTACAAAATCCTTAATTTTTTTATTTGTGAATACTTTAACCAGTAAGCGCAATTCCCGACTACACTACAAGTTTTCCATTATTTGTATCCCATATTTATTTGCAGTCAGACAACTTAATGACTATCAAACCACATCTCCCGGTTAAATATACATAGCATAACAGTACGACCGTGATGAACATTAGACGGATACAAATAACGATAGAGAATTTTTGCTCTTTGTTATGAGAACATATTTTCAATTTATGTACGATCGTTTGACATCCCGTTCAATATCATGAATATGAAGAAAATGTCGATGTTATTCCGGAAATTATCTTATTCATTTTAGCGAATGGCACTGAAAATATGGAATACTATTTGCAAGCGGTACTAACGAGACGGATTTGTGTTGACGCCTAATAATACGAGAACCAGTTTAATAGTACATGCAAATGCGAATCAATATAGAAGCACCACTGTCAACCTTGGCATAATAGAGGGGGAAATCACCGCATATTCCTCCCGTTATTGGTCCAAGATACATCTGTTTGCGATGTTGGTGGAAGAACAAGACTGATTGTTGAATTTCTGATTGCCGGAAGTGAAAGCCTCTGACTGGAAATAACACTTGGCCGTGTGTTATTTATGCTTTTAACGTGTTAATACACGAGCGGCGTTGCTAGCGCTGCTGTTTCCGCTACGGTATGTCGTATGATATTATTGGATTGGTACCTTGCAATGATAGGTTGCAAGGTACATCGAACGTAGCGGTCAAATATTATGCATGCTTCAAGTTAGTTGACGTTCATTGAATCTAGCAAATTTGTCACGCTATGGTCGTACCGGTAGTGACTCAGGGTGTAAATAAAGGTTACATCATATCCCGTTGGAATAAGGCTATGTCATACGTCCTGGTTTACGCACTGACTACAAACTACAATGCGACTCTTTCGTGAAACGCAGATCAGTTTGATTTCAACATATGTCATTGACAAAAGTTCAAAAGGTTTGGACAGTTTACTATACGTCTACGAACGTCTTGGAACATGATGGTGTATTATTTCTCTACCAGTAAATTTGCAGAATAGAATCTGTGAACTGGTCTTCTGCTATAAACAGTAGGCCGATATTAGCATATCTTTTTTATTGTATCTTTTTTTTGCAATGGTGTTTAGAATCGCTTTCTAGAATCTTCAACTAACATCACGTCTTGTCTGTCAACATATCCTTCTTGACATTTCTCGTCAAAGATCGGGCTCCGAGATTACGAATCTTACTGGAGTACGACTTCATACTCAAAGCTTTTTTCACAAATCCACGTATAAAATGTGAGCTCGAGCTAGGGAAATCGTACTCACTACATTGGTAATATCGGGGTCAGGACATGACTCTACCGTGAAGGCATCAATAAACCGACTCGACCATTATTCTCTTGCCTCGTGAACATAGCTGCTTGGTGTCAATTGTTGATGCGTTTACACTTCTGATGGTGTGTCAACCACGAATTGGGGCACAGCTTTAAACTCCATCGCTCCCAATCTCCCCGATGCCAAACTCATTGGTGATAGAAAATCAATGCTTGATTTGGAGTTGTATGTAGATTAATTGCAAACTTTTACCCTCCACAAATTGAAGTCTGTATTTGACGTAGCGTAACGAATACGTGGCGTAATTTAATGGGGAGAATGTTCTATTTGATATTTTACGGCATCAATGTTAGACAGACGATCATTGTAGTGGAAGAACATGAGCTGCTTTTAGAGTTGTTCTTGAAAGTCTTTAAGCATGCATCCCTATTGCTCTTTCAATTGACTGAATTCACACATTTTACCATACATTTATTGCAAAGGTGATCTTCTCCAGAGATTACGAAACATATTTTTTGAGTACGAACTCAGGCTCTAACTAAGGCTTTTTTTCACAAATCTCTACATAAAATTTGAATATGACTTGTACTAACAATTGTTTTGTACTCTCGGGGCCTATTCAGTGGAAACTGATTTGATTCTGAAACTACTATTTCTGCAGAGGATTATAAGGGGCCGGGCAGAATCAAACAGAACTAACTCTGCTGGCCCAGATACTTAGCAGAACAATAGGGGTGATAGGCCAGATTAGATTGGGGTGCTGTGTCAAATATTTGCAAAACAAATGGAAATCGATGCCCAAGCATATGAGAATAAATAAACGAAGACTGCCATACGATCCGATGTCCGTGCCAACTCGAAGAATAAATGTATGAATATCAGATAGACACTAGACACGGGTCTTCATGAATATTTCTGGAAGCCGACCATAATTGCTGATCTAATCTTCTCAGTCTCATGTAGGCGTAATTGCAATCAGAAGACTATTTATATGTGTAGTGTAAGCTAATACGTGTTCATTCTACTAATGTAAAACACTCAATGATGTAGGAACCCTCTTGGAATAAAGTACCTGGAATGGACTATATTTTTGTGAATGTTTGTTAACAAGCAGTTCACTGAGCGCCTCGCTTTGTTTTCTTCTTGATTGACGACTGCTGCTGGGGAGGCCAGGCCCTCTTGGAAAGGATGTAGTCTAAGGGAAGCAACTCTCGTCAAACAATCTCCTCCTCTTCAGAGACATCCCGACTGATAGCGTCAATAACTGTCTCCATGTTTTTCGTGTCCCTTATATAGAAGTGCCCGCCAGGCAAAAATGTCAAAAAAAACTCTCCACTTGTCAAACTCTTCCAAGCTAGAATATAGAAAAGGAAATGACTTTTCTATTGGAAATAATGCACTGCGTTAAAAGCTTTCTAAAAAAATCTTTGGAATTCGGCTACATGGAAGATGAAGCAAAACTACAAGGAGAAGCAGGCCTAAAATGTTCACTTTGTGAGACGTCATATATTGATCAACTGGATTTGCAGGACAATTACTCCTACTGGCAAGACGTACCCTCAATGTCATGCTTGATGTCGCCGTCGCCGTCAAAGAACGCGAAGGGGCACATGAGTGGCGGGGGGTCAGTAGGGGGCGCTGCTCTGAAAGGAACACAAATGTCAACGTCATTACGTGGTGGTAATTCAGTTTAGTATATAATTGAATAAATGTAACGAATACCGCTAGAAAACACAGGAGATTCCACACATGGAGATCAACAAGAGACCAGTTCATTTGGTGCACGAACCTTTTTGTTTCCGTTATAATATATGATAAAACAATTAACGTATTTTTTTTGGTTCTGGTAGCTAACTGTTCTACATATACAGTTACACTTAATGAAACAATTTTACAGTTGTTGATATTTGTTTTAAAGGTTTTGTTGTTGAGTAGTATACTGGCATAGATAAAGTTTTACGGGTAATGATAAACACTTTAATAAATACTTATGAAGTATACGCGTATCAAATTAACATTACATGATACGAACTAACAAACTTCACATGTATACTTTGCATTTATCATAACTCTCATACTGGTCATCTAATTATACGGAAAATCAGCACATAACGGGGTTTCATACATGCAAAGAGTAACTGTGGTCTCACCTAGCCCGATACAAACAATCCGAATTCCGTTCCGCAGAAGCGGTCACACTAACTAAGTACATGTATATCGTTATCGTTGCACTGTGACCCATCCAGGGGCGACGTTCCCGAAGCCATTGCAACCACATCGTTTATCCTTTGTGAAGGAAACTTTTACTTTCAAGATTATCATATTTTCCTCCACGAAGACTTTTTAACAATGTCGCTACGTACGTGACAGCTTACGGATGCCCCAGTACTACATTCTGTGCTCATAACAATGTTTTCAACAATCGCATTATCGTAATCGTGTTTGGTTTGGCTGCGCCTTTACCTCTATTAGTGGATAACTGTCAAGAAGATAATGTAAACATGATCTCACTTGATCTCGTCCAGCAGAGTGTAGTCTGCGCGAAGACACGGCAGTACGATCTTCATGAGATCCTCGTTGTCCAGTACTTCTTTGGGAGTTCCACCTGACAATAGCGAACAGGACATATTTGTCTCACACATTTTTACACAGTATTAGGATACCTATAGCATGTAAGATGCACATTCTTATATAAGCTATGAAGATCGCAAGAACGTTTCGAGAATAGGCCCTCCTGGATTTCAGGTTATCCCTTGCTTGCATTAGTTCTTTGTCAAATACGAGAACATACCTGTTATGTATATTTGATGTGCAATTGATAACTTCTTTAAATAACTCAACGACTACGTTCCATGAAAGGGTCGTACTGTAGTCCGGGCGTGAATGGACATTTACGTCATTTCTTGTCATAGTAAAAGTATGATGTACGACCTGATTTAAGCCCGAACTACGTACAGACCGATGTGGCCACCTACCAAGACGACGGAGGTAGTCGATGAACTTGACGTTAGTCATACTGGAATTAACGTTGAACCTCTTCCTCATAGGAGACTGGAAAACAAAACAGCGGTCACACACAAAAGCTGATAATTCCACGTAAATGAGTAAATTGTTGCTTTAAATCGACGTAAGGACGTACACAAAATGATACCGTTGTAGTATGCAAGGATAAGTCCAATGGGAGTGAGTGAGTGAGTGAGTGATTATGTAGCTTATCTTTCACCCATTTACTATGATTACAATGGGATCTAACAACTTTTTAAAAAAAATACCAGTTCATACTGTGGTATACTTATCTTGTCTGTGCTTTTTAGAATTTAAATAATGTGTTTTATATGTCATGGTCAAGCTAGTATTATATAGTCAGTTTTCTTTTCTTCTCTCTCTAACGTACAGCTAATTCCCCCGGAGGGTAATAACGTATATCGTGTTTTATCTTAAAGATAGAAAATAGGAAAATGTTCACATGTATCCAAGATGTGCTTCTTGCAAATACGGAGAACATAGTCAACTTTCACACTACATCTAGATACAGGTTTTACATATGTAGCTTACGTGTGGAGCAGAGACACCAGATAAAAACAGCTTCTTTGGTTCCTTCCCTGTCCGTGCCTTCAGTCTACAGGCCGTCTCATACGCCAGCAGACCTCCCATACTGTAATAACAATACTAATAATAAACATAACAATAATAAACATAATAATAATAATAATTCTTAAATAATAATAATAATAAAAGTATAAATAATAATAATAATGGCTACTTAACATGCAAAATCTACCAGTTTAACGCATGTTCAAAGCGCCACATTAATATTGCAGGTCAATGGTACATAGGGATCGAGACCACTCTTCAAGGGGGTTATCATCTTGTAGATACCAGAGTTTCATGCAAGCCTTGAAGGATGCTCAGTACGCCATGCATGTTGTAGCTTATCAGTACATGTATATCTTACCTATGTCCCCAAAATATCAGCTCCTTATCTGTGCAATTGGTAACTATGGCTGATGTAATTTCCTCCATGGTTTCCTCAAAGTCGCTGCAGCAAGGATCCGAGAAGCGAGACTCCCTTCCTGGCAGTGTGATGCCCACAACTATATACAGAGAAGTAGCAAATAGTAACATACCTATCCTCTCATATACACACATCACATATATACTACAATTGAGTGTATCCATCACATTATCACCAGGCAGTGTCTACTCGTTTGCTCTACGTATCTCTACATGTATTCAGGTATTATAGCATATAACATAAGGATACTACTGAAGGTTTAACGATGCCATATGCATGCACTTCAAATAAGTTTAGGCCTACTTCAACGTATTTCACTCTACTAGTAATAAAAGTAGCTGTCCCTCAATTATATATTTGTAAT
>JAUTBQ010151077.1:0-2500 GCA_032361185.1 Lepetodrilus ovalis | reverse complement strand
GAACTGCGAATGTAATGCATCCACGTCGTGTAAAATGTACAGATATGTATCACTTACACATTTACAGATGTGTAATGAAACAGGTGGGAAATTGCCACGGAATCACCTGTATCAGAAATTAATCTAAGTCGGGAATCGTTAAACTTATTTTCGTGCTCCCTGCAAATGCCTCTAATAGAAAATATAGACCACCGGTAGCTTATTGGATTAATTATTACAGGGGAGAGTAACTTTACTTACACCGGATTGAACAGCAATAATCATTGAGAACAATACGCGATCATCATGACCCCGACGCTCGCTGATTGATTCGCCTGCAGTAATATAGCACATATAGGTGCACATAGGTACACATTGGTACACGTAGGTACACATAGGTACACATAGGTACACATTGGTACACGTAGGTACACATAGGTACTACACTGGTGCCACAGCGAGGCGGGTGGTACACGGTACTCGTTAGTCACAGACTAGGTACTCGCAAAAACTGATTTAAAATTAGGCCTGACAATAAAACATGCTGTGAATATTCAGGATTTAATACGGTGCATATGAATCTAGTGATGCTAGTAGAGATACTCCTCCACCCATACCCCCGCTCCCAGCCCCCAACAACCCACTCACCACGCACGGTGCTACTGTAATAAGGGGGATGGGGGGATTGAGAGGAGGGGAGACAAAATGCGAGGATTATTCCGTCCACTTCTGTGCTTGTCCAACCTCATTAACCCAGCGCAGTTTATTTTTGCGCAAAAGGTCAAGAATCTACATACTAATTAGCCGCCGATAGCCTATTATCAATGCCATTCCGAGCTCAATTGCAAGTGTTCATTTGCATATAAATTGAAACAGAACTATAGAAAACACAACACACGCCCAGGATTACTCCTAAACAATTTCCACGAACGTTAGACTGACTATTTTTGAAAGCTGTTATTAAAGAAACAAAGACATCGCGTTTTCTTTTGAGCACAAACTTTGGACGGCATCCATTGATCTAGCGTGCTATTTAGGTTTGATGAATGTCCGGGTTTCATTAGGCCTATCTCTAAATAGCCGGTTGTTGTAACCTAGCTTAAGGACAGCTAATGTCCTTCTAATGTCCGATGTCCACTGGCACAAGACTTCGTCTGGACATTAAATCCAGGGCACTGACCGCCTGGGAGGTCACGTGACAGTCTCCCTTATAATTACTGACCACCGTTCAGTTTCCATAATTGTCACGTGGTCTATTACAACACCCTACAGCTGTCAAAGTGATCAATTCCTTTCGCTGCAAATTATATAAATTTCCATTTATACCGAGAATTTAAACGCCGACTGCAGATTGTTCTCCGGTTATTATTCGTGAGACTGGATTCGGGCGCTTATAATTCCCTACGTCCATTTGTATTCCTTGTTTATTAAGTGCCTCCGTGGAGGGCGCCGATACTCGTTTATAACAAGGTTTATGGGGCGTCCTCTGGCATTAGGCCGATCCATCGGTACCGATCCAATCCTCGTACAACCTTAAGAATGAGAATAGATCCATCAATTATTCCTTCTGGCGACCTTGACCGAGTCAGCGTGAAAAGGTCAGCTATGACGTCACACCCAAGCAGACGGTCAAGCCAGACATTAGATGGTGTCCACTTCAATGGTCGACGGTCTCTTGGTCAGGGAATCCGGGGACTTGGTGTCAATATCCGGTAGCGCCAAACTCCGGAGTGAGACTCGTCCTTGACAATATTGCCGTCTGCTGCTATAGTGAGGTATTCGTGTTTGCTTCCAGAACATATATTAACAAGGACAGCAAATGGCAGTATATCTGGCCTATCGGGAAATCTTAGTCGTCAAGGACAATGGCGTCTACATAAAGGACGATGTAGCCACTGTGGTATCGGGTTCCTTCTGCGAATAGGCAATGTCTGGCGGTAATTACTGGGGCGAGATGTGGTCGTGTCCAAAATGGTCGGGTCGAGTTTGTGGACATACGAGATCCCGAGGGCGATGATAGTGGCTGAGAATAGAGAGGGATTGGAGGGGGATGGTACTGGATTGGGGGGGGTGGGGGTTGTGCTGTAGATTGACCGGTCTTGTTCCGGCTGCTGACCCAGACAGGATGTCTCGGAGAGGCGCGGTCCATGTCATGCAATTACGTATCTGTCACTGACAGACCCACAGACAGGCGCTGCAACGACATCAACAATGATGCGGGGAATAATAGTACCGTGATTTAACAGCGGAAGAATGTAGATTGACTTCCATCGTATCTGCTCCTCATCCGGCAACGGTGGCCTCGGCCGACAGCTCGGCGATAGCTCGACAGCTCGGCGATACGATCAATTCCTGTGTCTGGAGGGCAACACAATGTGTGTATACATAATTAGGAGCATAGCGACAACAGCATCGACCTACACGTTACATATAACAGTATTAGACATCGACCTACACGTTACATATAACAGTATTAGACATCGACCTACACGTTACATATAACAGTATTAGACATCGACCT
>JAUTBQ010151066.1:0-14010 GCA_032361185.1 Lepetodrilus ovalis | reverse complement strand
TAAGAGAGCTTCGTGAAAGGATAGCCAAGACTTTATGAGAACTTCAAGGGTACACATGCAGTATCCCAATTATCGAAAACAGAGCATGGTGCATACTTGACATCTCTCTCTCTCTCTCTCTCTCTCTCGCTCTCTCTCTCTATATACTCTTAACAAAACAAATCCTCTAAACCCAAACCATATGCCGTGAATGGACAAAACCAAACCGGACACTGATCATGTAGTGCACATCTTGCCCAAGAACACCGAATCCTGAAGAGAGATGGTTTCGCAAAGGAATGTCGCCAATCTCTCGTTTACTGTCATATGGTGTATTTGCTATCAGAATCGTTAGCACGTCGCAGTAATATTAAAATTCGTCAACAGGAAAATTACCGTAACGTTGGCTAATAAGAAGGTACGCTTGATATATCAGTAGCATGTTTATGTGCATATCTATGCCGATAACGTAGTATACAGGCAGCAGAATGCATAGACAAGGGCACCGTTTTATTATTAGTATTTGACACGTAACAGACTTTTATTAACCAATTTTGCAATCTGCCATATTACAGTCTTGAGGACGGAAGAACCTTATCTAAAAGCTGCTTGGATGAACCAAGGAAGCATATAGCGTTAGAAACAATTCTTTACCAAAAGTAGTAGCCTCCCTTGAGCACCATTTCAAAGAAGAATACATTTTGCTTCATAGACAGTTGCATTATTCAGTCCCTCTTCTCAATTTACTGATCCTGCGCAATAATTAAATAAAGTCAAGCTGGTTGATCTATTCATACAGATGCCGTATGTCCCATTATTCCGGTTCGTTTGCAATTCCCGGTATATAATAGGCGGAATGATATTGTTTATATAGTTTACATCCGCCTGATTACGTGTCTTTGTATTACTCCGCCATCTTCCTGACCAGACAGAACAGTATCGGTTACGATGCTAATCAGACACGGTAGATACAACACATTTATCTTGTTTGTTGTATTCCTTTACAAAAAGTAGTTCGGGACATCAATAACGATTATTATTTAAATTAGTAAGAGTATACGCCCAACACTCGGTGTTCATATGACCTTCACCATTATTATATATCTTTTATCTGTGTTCACAATTTCTCCAAGAACGATCTCATAATGTCATAACCAAAAGTTATATTTGCATCTAGATCTATTCAATTGCCTCCTAACTTCCCCTAAAAGAAAGGATGGAATTGGTGATATGACACCTTTGAACAATCCATTAGGCAATGTTTTACCGCTGTTAAGTTTCCAAGCTAATTAATATCAACAAATATCGAACACAAGCTGTTATCTTGAGTGTTAATCTATAAACGAAATCTACCATCTGCCATTTACGCCCACATTATTTAATATTAATCATAAATAATTTACATAACTTGTAGCACAATCCGCATTAATATATTGAAGGAGTAAACGAGTTTTGATATCAATATCAAAATAATTCTTGCGATAAAGGAGATATTTGTTAGTTTAGGTACATTTTCAAAGGGATAATTGTTTGTTTAACTATTATGGCATTACCATTCCCCACTGATAACATACGCTCACTACTCGTAGCGTGACGCTGCTCACAAACATCGGTAAGATATCGCCGAGCGCTTCCCCCTTTCGTGGTCACATACTGCCATATTGCACTGAGAAATTAGTAATTAAAACCACAGATCTATTAGTAATTAGTAATCATAAACATAAGCGGGAAGAACATTACGATACGAGTTCAAATTATCTATCCCCAATGATGAATAATATTACATGACTCATCTCTCGCGTGACTACCGCTATTTTCTCGCGAGACTTTACCGTTATTACAACCCCTTGGCATGTCCGTGAAGTGGTGATGAACGTCACCGCCCCTCAAAGACACCGTTATGAGTTTGCATATGCATAATTTTGAAGTAAAGAGTTAGGTAACGGTTACTATTACCATACAGCATTTCCCAAGATGGAAATTCAATGAATAATTACACTTAGTGGTGCAGAGGTGTCAAGAATTGTCATCGTAACGCGTATTAGATCTATCTGTCGTTCTCACGATTGAACTAACATGCTGCAATTCGTACGTTATAAAGTATGAATGTATAACGGAGAGATAACTTGAGTAGCTAGGATTCGTTCCTGTCCCACACTGAAACATTTTTGTGGTGTCATCTTGGGCAAGTGACTTAGTTCGAAAATGTCTGTTCATCAATAGAGAATGGGTACCCGGAAGGATTGTCATGTGGATGAAAATACCATCCAGGAAGTTGATAATAATGTAGCGTTTTGAGCACGAATTAGAGGATGGATTTAGCGCAATATATACATGCATGTACATATTATTGTGATTATTGTTATACAGAATATATTATTATAATAATAATAATGCAACCGGTAATCCTCAACGTGGTGACTATTTGAAGCAATATCATGTGACGAATTGGATATGTAATTATGTAAGCTATACAAATCATTGCATAACATCAATAGGAAAATAATTTGTTTGAAGTTTTATGGAATCAAGTAACATGCACTTGGCAAATGTATAAGCATAACCGAATGTCAGATCGAATAAAGTTCTCACAAACCAGAGGCGAGCGATTTATCGCCGCGATAATCCAATCAGCGGCGACAACAACAATTTTGGTGCGCTTGGATAGATAGATAAATGATAAGGTTGTATCTTAGAACGTACATCGCCGATAGGTGTGCAAAGACCTAAACAGAATTCGAGGATGGAAATTCAAGGATATTTACTGCATAATGTTACAACTCTCAGTCGACTACGTAAATCACATTACAAACCGAAAGTAGATATACTTACTATGTAGCAGGCATTCAAAACAGTATCCGATCCAAACTGGTACGAGAAGTTCTAGCTTTCAATCTGAAAAGAAATAAGATAAACTTAATACATCACTTTTAATAAAGTGGTAAAATAACATAACGAAATTCAATGTTATACTAATTTCGTAATTTTGTTAGGCATAGCAAACTATTGACACGACAACGTGTTATAACAATATAATACGTTTGGAAACATTCTAGGAAAGAGGAAAAGTAGCGATGTTTCAATAACATTAAACGCCAATATAAAAGGCATTTCCGAGTTACATTTGGCAATAATGTAGCCGGTGCTATATGCCCATATGCTTTGGGTCTGATACATTGTTCCTTTGGCTAATTCGGTAAAACGTTGGATTCGCAATCCAGCAACTCGGGTTTGAATCCCAGGATCGATTCGATCCTATTACAATGGCGCCCAACATGGGGACGAGTTTAAGTATTGTCAGTCCAACGCTCTACCGACTTGGAGAAAGGGGTAACCCAACCTCTCTGGCCTCGACCACACCCGGATACATCTCCATAACAACATGCAATGCCACCAAGTCTACCATTATACACACGTCTGCTAATTATTAATATGATTATAATGTACACGGAAGATACAAATAGACACACTATGGCCCTTGAACACGTCATTATTTAAGGAGATTTACGGTAGCTATTAATCAAAATGAAAGTTTCAGGTGTACAACTTTAATTCCCAGACACATAAAATACTTTCCCCGTCAGATAGCAGTTCGTGCATGTAGCATGACTTGGCAACGTGAAATACAAGCCCCCAACTGTTGCTATACGCATCCTGCACGTGTATATCTGGCATCTCCCTCTGTGTGCAATATCACGTTATGGATGCCACATGTGACCTGACTTATAACACGTTTAACCTATAACTGCCACGGACACAGCTCGGGCCGCACGTGCAAAGCAAGGCGAGCGATTCCTAGTCTTCCCGATCGTTTGTCTAAACACAACCCGAAGTCATAATAAACAGCACATAGCCGAAACAAATAGAGCAAATACTCCGTGGTGTATAATACACACGGATGTATAACATCTCTGTCATTGGGTTACATTTGTTGCTAGTATATTGGTCAGTTGTTTGTGAACCAGATAGGAAGTTTACTCTTGTTCAATAAACAGAATATACCGGAAGTTCAATATATACAACCTGCAAGAATTGCCTCATTTTTTGACGAACCAGAATAGATCTTGAAAAGATTTTGGACTTGGTCTCCAGTAAAGGATGTCTAGCAATTGCAACACGAGATTTGTGATAGTAGTATCGTTTTCCCGTAATCTGGTTCGAACAATAAATAATGTAATTGTAAACTACCAACAGAGCAATTGGAATTTATTTTACGTCTTTATTTTTTCAGAAGATCCCAATTCAAAGAAGACTGAAATTAACTAACGATGTCCAGTCCAACACCGTTTATGCAAAGTATTCTTTCAACACGATCACGAAATATTAATTAGAATCCGTGAAGTTCTGTTCACTGTTGCCAAGAACATCTCTGACAACATAATTGCCAACACATCTGTATTCTGGAGAAATCCATTTCAGAACCACACGAGACAAATTATTTACTCGACAAAATATCAATTAAATTGGCCTCCAAATCGTCTAAATATTCACAAATCTGCACTTCGGAGGCGAGTCTGTTTGCGGCAGAATAATTAGTTTATGTTCAAAGTAATTGTAGGCAAACCGGATTAATCCACGTGACTGCTTTGGCGCCCGGTAAAGAAAGGGCACTGTTGGACATGACTGGTTAACGTGGGTATTCAGGTGTAGGGAACTTGTCTTATTACTGTCAGGTCGCACTAGCATCTTACGCGCCAACATCGGCCCAGACACAAATACTACACTACAATCCTATTTTTCTCATTGGAAGACCAACCTGATTACCCGAGAGAGCAAGGCGCCCTTTTCAGGAATTCGCTGTCCGGGGTAAATCGTCGGGGACTTTTAGAAATGTATAAATTCTAAGTGACGCTAATCGACTTTATGTGCCACTTGTCAGATAGTTACAGCTTGATAAGGATAATATCAGACATGAAGTTAATGTTACGTATAAAAGGAAGTAAAGGAACATTTGTCTTATATTATCATCACGGATAATTTGTCCAATGTAGAAATAGTTTTGCTTATACATGGTACATGTACTTCTATTCTTAGAGTTTTCTTTGGGAATATCTATACAGAATGGCATTCAGAGACTTGTTGCATCCAATATACTGTCCATTGTCTTTTAGAGTGAACATGAATCATTTAGAAAGCAACCCTACCGCTTCAACAAAACGATAACTTAAAAAGAGTACTTTTGAAAAGCTTTCTACTTTATTATACTCCAACATCTTATTTTGTTTTTAATTGTTGACGACAGGTCTCATGAACGTGGTTATTTGTGCAAGCATAGATCAATGTATAACATAGCCTCTACTACAAAGTATATATACAGTAATAGAAGTCTTCAACTTTATCCAGCAACCTGCAATATCCCTGTTTAACAACATTAAAAAGTAGATACACGTATATGATATTATGTAGGTGACAATGAACTTGCTTGATCCTTGGTCTGTCAGTACCAGCCGGTGCTCGCAGGTTTACTGCAACATTCAGCGATACGGATGTTACAGGTTTCTTCCTGCCTTTAACCGACAGATAGAAAAATATCTTAAGAGCTTCTGAACCCCCAATTCAACAAAAACAAACAAAAAAGGCTTGGTTGAATGAATACGTCTCCAGTAATGGATGGAAGAAGCTGGAAGAAGCTCGGAGAGGCCAGAATAAAACTGTACATGTAGGTTTGCGTCACCACCATCATTAGGGCCTCCTTCATACCGCGCAGGCCTCCTGTTCGGCACACATAAACGGCTATTTAATGAAAACAGAAACGACAATAAATGCAGGTACACAGGTGCATCTCATCACGTATATGGGAATCGACGGCATCAGATTGCAGCCAGGAAGGCATTGTAATTCAGGACTTATTGAAGTATCTCGCGATGAGATCACGCCGTGCCCGCGATAACTCCATGTGGCTGGTAAGACGACCGCTAAAAAGTTCACGATGATGATAAAGGCGCACGATGCACCAAATAGGTAGCGGTATCGCGCGCTGACGGACGAGTTTCTCCGATACGTGAGAAAGACTTGCTAGCCTGCACGCTGAGCAAATAGCATGTTTCAGAATCTCGCACATGCTGAGCACGTGTCGTTTAATTTGCGCGTTAATTATAAAGTGGAGAAGCAAAAGTAGACTCTCCTAGCGGGGAAGGTATTCACTCTTCCTCGTATGTCGAATGATGGTTACCGAAGTCAGGCTTTGTGGAAATTCAGGTATCTCGTTATGAACATACCTGTAATTTACTGGATGAGCATCGACATGCTTTCAATTCCAAGGCAACAACTTACGGTTTTGTTTATACTATCAGACACGATTAAAAACAGAAGATCATCACAAATTTACACCTCTATTAACGTCTACTAGTTGCAAAGGACCAAATTTAATTCGTCTAATGTAAACCATCAATACCATATGGGAATTTGGACGTCGCTGTTTACACGACCCGTCAAAACAAACGTCGGAGTGTACCTTCTTGTCAGGATCATACCGTCCTGTATACATAGAGAATTAAAAGACTCATCACAGTTCAGTACGTTGGAATCTTGTTTCCAGGTGCTGTCGAAATCCCGAATCCAGCTAGGTACATCAGGATTTAAAAGTCTGCTGCACCTTCTGTTACCCGTTCAAGGCCAGCATCGTAGGTATAACCAACAGCAGCGCATGCTACGTCAGCTAATGCTACATTTGCAAGGATAGGACTCGCTCTCCTGTTACACACCCACTCGCGTACGCTATTTGAACCGTCGTGTCCTGACTCAAGGACCACGCAAGGTGTTCCAGGAATGAAAGCAACATAGACTCTCATAATTAACACACACTTAATAATAAACACCGACTGCCACCAGGTGGTAGTGTAAACACTGACCAAACTGTCGTGGTTTTGGCCGCTGCATATTATTGTAAACACATTCAAAACACTTGGCGAAGCTGGCATTTTCACTAGACATTTTTTGAAAAACAATTTTCTCCTGAAGAGGTATCTAATCCTGGCTAAAACCATGGTGCACCTAGTTGTCACAACATGTAAGTACACGACCCGGAAGAACCGGGGATTGTACCGGAAGTTGTGTGCAGGTGAGTGCTTCGAAGAGTTGGGTTTACATGCATTGGTTTATCTAGCTCTTGAATTTCTTTATCTGTATCGCGGACACGCGTACATTGATGAAATATGTGAGCATCCACATTAAGCAACAATTCATCACTTACTCATGGATTCTAATTTTTATCTGATGCGAGGGTTAACACATACAGTAACATGTATAAAGCAGACTTACCAACGTGTGTTTTACTATTGGCTTCAACCCAATACGAAGAGTTCCCACAGACATTGCAAATAATAGGAGAAGTCGCCTTATCTCGTCATCGACGTAGAATACACAGAGCAGAAACGACCGCAATAAATTTAACATTTACTTATGATTTTCTTACATCATAAAAAAAGGATGCCACAATTGAAAACGATAGGAGTAATTAACGATATACCGATACGATCTATGGCACACCAGCAGAAGTAGAACAGACTGATGATGATGACGGGGGCCAATGCTTCAATCATGGAACATATGGCTTCTGCACTACGCTCTAAAGAGAAGCTTCCGCTCTTGATACAAAGTACAGAAGGTACAAATTCCATTATGGACTATTCGAGATGAGATTATTCTTACAATCTATTTAAAACATACACACACTTATCTGTTAACAATGCGCCTTTCCGTGGTAGCTATCGGCTATGGTGTAGTAATATTAGATTACGTGAAAAGCTTTTAGCTACAGTTTCATGCCAGAAGTTTGCCAACGAATTCAGGATTTGTTAATAACATAGTTTATACTTGATACAATGAAGAAACACACAGGACAACATCACCATTGTTTTCTGGTATACATGTTCCGGTGTTCGTAAATCAATTGAAATGCTGCATGGTTTAATCAAAATGTAGACGAGAGTGAACAATTTACAAGAGTTTGAGACTATTGGGCTTCGTAGCGTTCATATTAGAGCGCTGTAATATTATGGTCTCTTAGTGGATACAAGAACTTCATGAAGGGGTGGCGAGATATTCCGTAGTTTTTATTATTCGCATAATCAGAATAGTATACTTAGATAATATTTTATTTAACAAGAATAGAAACAAGCTAGGTGTCCTGTAGAAACTAACTAATCAACCAGGACACCCGAGGTGAAAGTGTCCTGTTTGAATCCTGGAGTGGTAGTCTGTGTTACGCCTTGTTCTCCCCCAAATACTTCTATTCTAAATACCACCTGATACATCTCTTAAGCAAGTCTAGCTTACTGGGGAGAAACATCCATTACAGTGGCTCCTTCATATAAATAATACGCCATTATTGAAAAAAAAAAACATTTAAAAAATATAATTTCCTAATTGACTAGTATGTTATCTACAATTGTACATAGACCTGAGACCTACATTTACGAAATAAACTATCATAATACCAATCAATATAATTTATATTTCAACTATTTACTTTAACCCTCGGCTACTATTGATAGTCCTGAGGTACTAAGATGTTTCCAATTTAGTTTACCTTGGCATCCTTTCATAAAGCTCTTGTATCTACTAAAAGACCACGTAACACACTCATGACTACCCGGCGTCTATCACACTGAACGCAACCCAGCCCCGCTATCTCAGACTCTCTTAATTTAGTTTTCGTGTAAAAGCCTTACGTCCTCTCCTTATTTATCCTGTTGATATAATTTCGAATCTTATAACCGTATTTATGCGCATAGTAACACATAATGATATTACCCGATGGTGCTTCAGCAGGACATTAATGGACGTGTTTGTTTCTTGGCAGGTAACTTTGTTACCGAACCACCCCTACACCACCGCGCATGCTAATAAACTCGGTGATGGCCTTAAGATCTTAATTATGAGACGCACGCCGTCCTGTTGCATTCTATATAAAGGCGTCAAAAACAGAAAAAAAAGAACAGCAATGTTGTAGCCCGAGGGGGGAATCTATAATCTCCACCCCATTACCGAGCAGAATGTCAGATGCAATTTTATGGACGTCGCCCGAGGTTGGTGGGGTGGTGTTGGGGTTACAGTGGGGGTGGGGGTGTTAGTCTGTGGTCAGCAGGTAGAGAATATTGAAAAATTAAACATTGATAATGAAAACGCGTGGCCGGAGGTGCACTGGTGTTACAATGGCAAATGGAGTTTCCTGCCCATGATGTAATGTCAATGACTCGAGGGCAGCTGTTGTATTACTGTTAGACATGTTGGCAGTGGAAGTGTTCGTATTGATCTTCAAGCCTTTCTGTATTTCAGTAGGCTTAATTGTATTAAGGCACGACGCCACCTTACGGAGCGACGGAAGGCGATTTCACAATTCGGTTCTCTTTATGTACATCTATGTTATACAGTGCAATGCATGCATGCACCCATCCATCCATGTTGCCATTGTAGATCCATCAATATATCTCCACTTTCATCCATCCATCCATCCACTCGCCAATCCATCCGTCTATACATCTGTCTGTCTCCCTTCTCTCTCTCTACTCACTCTTTCTCTCTCTCTACTCCCTCCCCCTCTCTCTCTCTCTCATTCTCCTGTTATGCCGTAAAACAAAAACTCAACCTCTCTATATCTGATATTTTTCATATGGCTGAATTATAACCATTAAAAATAATGATTCCATGAATACAGATTCCTTAATAAAAACCTATGAAATTCACCGTAGCGGTAATATTAGTAGCATCCTACTGTCCTACCAATTTCAAAGTACGGTTGGAGAACATCGTGGTGGTCGTGATGGTGGACCTCGTGATTACACAGTATATTCTGATTGATGAAGGGCTTATTCTCTGATCTCCGACCACGGTAAATGCACAGCAATATCAGAATCGCAGGGTCTCCAGTGCCGCGCTCTCCGGATGATTACAGTGGAACATGCAACAGGGCGAAATAAGCCTCACTGGCGAGCAAAAGAGAGTAAATCGTCCGGTAATTACTGGCGGGTTCAAGACCTCGTTCATACCGTCTGTGGAATAGTACCGTACAGCCGGGTAAATATGCAGTTGGCATATTGATGGAACACCAAGGTATCGGGTACTGACAACGTGCTATTCCATGGATATGGAGGGAAATGAATTTATCTTTATCTTTCGGTGTACTATATGATGTGACATTGGAGATGGTCAACGTTGACTCATCTTGCTTAGGGTGTTTATCTCTGAGTTCTACCCTTCCCTGGGGAAGATGACGTTGCATGACTAGAATACTAATGTATAACGCATTGGATATATTGGCGAAAATACGATCTGCTATTTAACCATTGTAATGCAATGCGTTGACCATATGTCCATTAGATTTCAGTTGAAGACGAATTGTTGTGCAATGACATTTAGTACTTGGATATATACAAAGGTTTGCACTGCATTTCCTTATGATCGAAACATACTTTCCCCACAAATTATAGTAAGCCGCTGATTACATTCTTTGAACCACAGCTTTTTCGAATGACGCCAAACTTTCTAGTAAGTGTATTTCCATTATATAAACATCCAAAAACTTCCGAGGATGCCCGGATTTAGGTTTCGGATATATCGTAACGGTGCAAGGAGCTTGTGCACGCCTGGTTTACCTCACAGTTGATGATAGGTAAACAGAGCAGTGGGATTAAGAACTCCTAATCACGCATGTACCAACGTCCTTCAAAGCTTCGCGAAGGATTCACTCAAACCATCTGCCGTTTAAGCTTCACATCTGAAGTATCGAGGTTCAATTCAAACGAACCTCATGGCTATAGTACGTTACTTATTACAACTTTAGTCGTCTGCGCTGCTAATTCAAACTCTCGAAGTCTCACCTGCCTAAACATCTCCGGATATCGTCTGTCAAGCAGACGAACTAGCAGACGGCTATTCGCGCAAATATGCAGTTGATGCACAAGTAATTAGTCCCAGAATGATCGAAGAGCAAAACTGACCAGTGGTTTTGTCAACAGACGAGACGTCGAGAGCAGATGATGAGCGAGATGATTGCTGTGAAAGATTGTCCTTATACATCTGGATAACCTTGACCTTAGAACATCGTGTTTGAGGAGGGGTAGTTATACGCAATTCCGGTTTCATGAGCATGTAAAAACGAATATTCTTTTTCTATTACCATAATTACAATATATAAATAAATCTACGCTCAGAAGCCTAATGATAGGAAATTCCAATGTTTTTTCTTTACCCAATCGACACATATACTACCGTGGTATTATGCAAGCGACTTTACTTGAATATAGAAAATATTTTAAAAATATATTTATGTATTTATTTAGATTAAAGTAAAATTCCGATTGATATCGGAGAAATGCCCTCATAAATGTCATCATTAATGTTTATCACGTCTTTCTTATATCATTAAATGTTCCGAAGTATCGCTCCCACACAAACCTTTTGCGCAAACTTCTGCCATTTTACAATAGAGCCGATAATGTTGACTTTGTATGACACTGGCAATCAATCTGCGCTCGTAATTACGTGCGAGTGGCTCCGCAAACTGCTCCAAAAGCTTATAGGGTGTCGATCTGCAAACATACGCCATAAAACCATAGCCGGGGGGCCCAGTAGTCATATTTCATGGACGGAACCTCTCAAAAAGCCATATGTCGCGCAACCAGTCTGACGCGTGTGTACTGACGCGGAAGGACAAGCAGTAGAAGCTGTGAGACGGTGTTGCGGAGCGATATTTGATGGCCCTCATGTAGTTGGCCGCTGGTAATTGGCTTTAGAAGTAGTTATGAAGGATTAGTATAAATCCAGTCGCGAGGGGGAAAGTTCCTCGGAGCCGCCGTTAACCCAATTAATTACGCATTTCTATGAAGTGATTAATACATAGTCTGCTTGGAATACGGAGGGGAAAAAAAATCGATCTATTACTTTATATTTATTTCTGTTAAAATATTACTCTATCAACTACACCGGCCTCTATTCGTTCTTTCTTCGTTGAAAAGGTCACGGTCTACGAAACGTTGGTCTGTTAAATCAACTGTAATCTGTGAGGTATAAGCGATTGATAAACACATCAGTTATATCGAATGGACGGCATGCACAGCTGCTACAACGTTTGAAATTTGAATACTATAGAAATGATTAATATTATGTTGAATGCTCTTGTTTTCTGCATATTCTTGAAGTTCGGTGATAATGGAAGACAGGCATCCTCGTACTCAAGGTGTTCTTATTCCGCTCACTCTCCATGCCGTACACCCTGGGACACATATATAGCGGGAAACTTGCACAAACAGCCAACCAATGAATTAATTTTCCCAATGAATTCGCTGTTAAACTCTATCCAATGAAATAGATGTTATCAATGTTCTATTTATAGCTCCTATAGACTGTTTACGCACGTTTCTCTCTAGATGTGTGCCAGGGTGTACGACATGGAGAGTGATCGGATTAAGAACACCTGTGGAGCGAGGATGGAAGACAGGTAGATATGTATTATCGTTGATATTTATCATATTACGCCATTAAATTTAAACCAAGCCTGCGTTTCACGAAAGGGTCGTACTGTAGTCCTAGCCTAGATCAGGGCGTAAACCATGCTTTTACTATAGCAGGAAGTGACGTCATCCTTGATTTCGGCCCTTACTGAATTACAGACCATCTGTATGTATGGTATCTGCCGTATATATGAGCCTTTAACTGGAACGAACTTTCAAAACGCATAATGTATTATTTTTTATTGTGTACAGCTTTAAAGTGAAATTAATATTGTCTGAATCAACAATAATAATTTCCACGGTATTGTTCCACGTGAAGGCCACGACATAGTGCTCGTTTTATATGAACGGTGTCAGGATCTACAGACATGCTTATTCAACGAGTGCTCAACACAAGCACATGCACACAGCATAACACGAACATTTCATAACCCACAACGGCCGTTTCTTTTTTTCATTGTGCTATTATGCAGCGAATATCGAAAAATTCACACGTGCCGGGAATTTAGTCAGCGACGTCAAATACTCCTTTCTTGCTTTTGAAGTTTACCGGCAGATAATGGCGTCAAGATGGCGGAGGAACTACTTTTTTAAAACTTTCCGCCAGGGACCGTGCGAACTATGTAATACCATCGTTGCGCGATTAAGCAATCCATGGCGTGGGTTTAATCACCGCCAGTGTAGGAAATGTCAAACAGGTTTATGAGACGCTTGATGCAGCATGTTGTCTTCTGGGATCGCGTTCGACTGGTGTGTGTTCCAGGAAATCACCATTAACTAAGGTGCTGGTATTTCTCAAGCAGATAAAACAGCCGCGCATGGAGACTCCCGAGTCATCTGGAAGCAGGTTGAACGTGAGCGAGCGAGTGCATAACACTGCACATTTCTTGCATAACCTC
Source organism: Lepetodrilus ovalis (assembly GCA_032361185.1). Taxonomy (NCBI): domain Eukaryota; kingdom Metazoa; phylum Mollusca; class Gastropoda; order Lepetellida; family Lepetodrilidae; genus Lepetodrilus; species Lepetodrilus ovalis. Next base: position 680 of record JAUTBQ010151066.1, on the reverse strand, counting down.
CCCGGGAATGCATAATGCCATTAATGGCGAAGCGGAACGATGGGACATGGTAAATTCACGGAATGACGTGTTTCACGAGCATTCAGAGTCCTATCAACATCTCCTGTCTCAGGTACTGAAAGCACCTTTGACCGTAAATATGTTCAGAATCGTGATCGCTGTGAACGCACCTTATGTCGTGTCAATGGGTTCCGTCTCAAGTGATGTATTGCATAACGAATAGCAAATGATAAACGGAAGCAATGGTTTTGCTGAATACGCTGTTAATGGTAGGAAATAAAGGCCGCGTATGATTCGCACCTGAGTACCGAGTACGGGTTCAGTAAAAAGAAATCTGATTGGTCAGTAACGCTCGTGTCACATTCGTAAAACGAGTGTTGATGCTAATGCACATGCGCATGTAGCCTTCCACACCGTATATAGCTAAATCCAGATACTTGATATGCTACATATAAGGTTTTGTCCATAGTAAATGTCTACGATATGACCTACCGGTATTATTAAAGGCATACAATCACGGTTGATAGACTTAGAAAATGACCAAACGAATTTCAGTCTGAGACTAATTACGTTTGATTTGTACACCCAAAAGTTGTTATTTCGTGGTATACTAAGTCCCCAACACTTGATATTTATAATAAATTTCATATTTTATAATCATTTTTTGTCATGACAAAAAA
>JAUTBQ010151055.1:0-14011 GCA_032361185.1 Lepetodrilus ovalis | reverse complement strand
TAGATCAACTCATAGATGTAAAAGTAAGTTGGATGGACACTTCTGAAGTTATTGTAAGAAAAGGTGATGAAGAAAGAGTTTTAACTTTTAAAGTTTTAAATAGTGGAAATGCAAGAGATAGTTTTAATCTAACTGCAAATATATTAAAAAATAGATCAGACTTTAAACTAAAGAGAAAAAAGATCTATATTGATAGTAATAGTAACTTATATTTTGATTCAAAAGATCGAATGAAAAAAACAGTGACTTTAGGTGAGGATGAAGAGAGTTTAGTTTTTGTAGTTTCAGATATACCAAAAAAAGTAGATTCTCTAGATCAAAGTAAGAATTATATTAATTTTAAAGCAATCTCACAAAAAGGTGGTTCAGGAGTTAGGGGAAAAATATATAGAAAAAAAGGTATTAATAAAACAGATGCAGTAGACGGGTTAAATGGTGGTATAGGAGAAGATGAGGGAGTTTATAAACTTTTAACAGAAACTGTTTCAATGTATAAAAATGTGATATTTAAAGATGGTTTAATTATCGTTTCTATCGAAGTCACTCTCAATGGAAAGTGTAGTATTAAAAATTTTTCCATAAAAGACGATATACCAAATGAGACTAGATATGTTAAGAACTCTTTAGCACTTGATGGGATACCACTAAGTGATAAAAGAGATAAAGACAGAGGTCAATTTAAGAGAAAAAAAGGTGATAGTGAAGCATATATAAAAGTTAAACTTGGTGAAGTTTCTATTTTAGATCACTTCACTATAACATACAATTTAAAGGTTTAATAAAAAGGAGAGAAATATGAAAAGATTAGTTTTGGCAGGAAGTGTTATCTCGTTGATGTTAGTTGCATCAACTATGCAAGCTAAAAGTTCACCAGTAACATTAAGTACAAAGTCTTATAAAGAGATATCAAAAGTAGGTGCCAATGGGGATAAAAAAGTTATTTTAGTTGAAGCAAAAAAAGTTATTCCAGGTGATTTTGTAATTTATAAAAATAGTATAAAAAACAATAGTAATGATAATGTAAAAGGTATGGTATTAAATAATCCTGTTCCAGAGCACACTGAGTATATAGCACAAAGTGCAAAATGTAAGGGTGATTGTGAAATCCTTTTTTCAGTGGATGGTGGAAATGAGTTTGCAAAACCAGAAAAACTTATGATTAGAGTTGGAAAACAACAAAGATTAGCAATTGCAAAAGAGTATACAAATGTAAGATGGATTTTAACATCTCCACTCAAAGCAAAAGGTTCAACTGAAGTTAGTTTTAAAACAAGACTGCAGTAAAAAGGTGTGAAGTTACATTTATCAGACTTATCATAAAATGAGCTTTATAAGTGCAACTTCACTTAATTAAAATATTCCTATAGGGGGGAAATATGTTTTTAAAATCAAAAAAGCTAGTAGTGGCAGCACTACTAACTGCAAGTACAACAAGTCTATTTGCAGTAGGTACAGTTTCTGGAACAAATGTTGATTCAACTGCATCATTAACATTTACAGTTGATGGTATAGAGTCTACGGCAACTTCTACAAACTCATATAAAGTGGATAATAAAGTGGATTTAATAGTATCTACTGTTGATACACAAGCAGTGACGGCAAGACCAAATGCTACAAATGTTATTTTAACATTTAAAGTTCAAAACAATGGTAATACTGTTCAAGATTTTTTAGTCACTTCAAGTGATGCTTCATCTGCATTTTCAGGCACAAAAGCCGTAACTGATACAACTGACTTGGATAATGTTAGGGTTTTTGTAGATTCAAATGAAAATGGTATATATGATGAGGGAGATGATAAAGAGACATATATCGATGAACTTGCTCCAGATGCTGATAAAACAGTATTTATCATAGCTAATGTTCCTACTGGTGCTACAAATGATGCAATCGCGGCATATCATCTAAATATACAAGTTGCAAACGGAGAGACAGTGGGTTCTCAAGGTACCGAGATCACTGATGACCATAGAAATCAGAAAGATGATGCTGCAACAGTTCAAATCGTTTTTGCTGATGGAGCAGGAAGCAACGATGGTGAACATGATGGTAAATTTTCGAGTTCGGATGCTTGGAAAATTGTTATAGCAAGTGCAAATGTTACTATAGAAAAAAACTCTATAGTTGTAAGTGATCCAGTAAATGGAACAACAAATCCAAAAAGAATTCCAGGTGCTGTAGTTAGATACTGTTATATTATTAAAAATACTACAAGTGGTGTTGATGCCAATAGTGCTGTAGTTACAGATACATTAAATCCTACTGTTTTGGATTTAGCAGGTCAAACAGTAGCAACTTATAATGGAGCCTCTACTTGTGATTGTAGCTCAGCAGATGCAGACATAAATGGTGCAAATGGGGAAAATGGTCAAAATCCAAATGCACAAGGTATCGTAAAAGTTGATTTTGATACTGTTGCTGGTGGTACAACTGAGTGTGCTTATGTTTCGGCTACGATCAAGTAGTTGATATCTTATAGATTTGGCGAAGATGTATGAACTATTGCCAAATTTTCATAAAAAGAGTTAAGGGGTTAATTCCCCTGCTCTTTTTACTACTTTCATACACATCACTTTATGCTATTAACTTTACTGATATAGTTTTTAAACCTGCACATGCTAGGTTTGTAGTTGATAATAAAAAAGAACAAAGTTATTCAAATACAGTTAAAATCAGAATTAAAATTGATGAAAATAAAACATCGCCCGATCTAAACCAAACTTCAATCCCAAATTATACTCCTACTATATCATTTTACAGGTATGACTCAACAAGTGATAATTATTTAGAAGTAGAAGATACCATGTATCAAAAAAATGAAGAAGATAGTAAAGATTTTAATCCTATGACTCCATTAGTTTTAAAAGATGGACAAGAGGTAGATATATCTAAAAAGATTCCAGCCATGAAGTGTTTAATCTTTAAAAAAAGAGAACCTCTTATAATCGTCTATCAAGATCTACATATCAGAAAACAGATTAATATAAAGCTGAAGATTACTACAGAAGATGATAAAGAGATAGTAAGGCTAAAAAAAACAGATGAAAACTCTACAACATATATAGGATATATAAATACTACGGATAGATGTCTTAAAAAATGTGATGGTAAGCTATATGTAAAAAAAGGTACACATATAAATATATCAACAAAGCTCTATAGTAGCAACAAAAAAAGTAGATCTTTGATAAATAATGAGATAACAGCAACTGCTATTATTGAAGTTGCAACTCCAAAACTGATAAAACAAGAGATAAAACAACTAGCTAAAAAAGAGAAAAAAGGCTCTATCTGGATTAATTTAGAAACCAATAAGCAAAAGGCTTCTAAGGGTGAATTTATAAAGTATACTTTGCTTATAAAGAATGATGGTGATAAAGATTTAAAAAATATAAATGTTGTAAGCCAGATCTCAAGAGGCTTAATATATAAAAAAAATAGTTTCTTTAAAGAAGAGAAAAAAATAGTTCCAAATATAAAGAAAAATAGTTTTAAATATAGTATAAAATCATTAAATGCAAATAGAGAGGTATCTATATCATTTATAGCTTCCATAGATATATCAGCAAAAGATTTTGTACATAGCACCTCATTTGCAACATTTGATGATAGTAGGTCTAATGATAGTAGAGTAACTATAGAGATCAAAGATGACTTTGATAACAGATCTATGATTATAGGTAAAGTCTCTCTTTATCATGATGATAAAAATATTTCACTTTCAGGAGTAAGAGTATATCTTGAAAATGGGACATTTGTTTATAGTGATAAGAGAGGTAAGTTTCACTTTGATGATGTTGCACCAAGTAGCCATGTAGTAAGTATAGATCCTCAAAGTATTGAAGATAGGTTTACTCTTTTAGAGTGCAAACAAAATACTAGAATGATGGGAAGCAAAAGCTCTATCTTTATAAATAGCTCGATTGCCCATATACAAAAAGTAAACTTTTGTCTAAAAAAAGTTACAAAAAAAGCCAAAAATACTAAAAAGAAAATAAAAACCAAGATAAAAACGCATACAATGCCACCTCTTACAGCTACAACTATAAAAAATGCTAAAAAAGAGCTTTCATTTCTATGGCCACCGGAGGGTTTTGTACCTGATATGCCAACTACAAAAGTGGCATTTTTACATAAAAGTAGTGATAAGATTACACTTTATCTAAATGATAAAAAAGTAGATCTATTAAACTTTGATGGTTATGTAACCGCAAATGGTAAAGATTGGAAGATAAGCAAATATAGAGGAGTAGATCTTATAGATGGTGATAATATATTTTCTATGAAGATAGGCTCTAAAACCATAAAAAGAAAGATTCATCTCTCAACATCTCCTGTTAATGCAAGATTGATAAAAGAAAAATCATATCTAAAAGCAGATGGTAAGCACTCCCCCATACTCGCTGTGCAACTATTTGATAGTGCTGGGTATCCATTAAGGGGTGGCATGGTTGGAGAGTTTAGTGTGGATTCTCCTTATATATCTCAAGATAGGCTAGATCTACTTAAAGAGAATCCTCTATCACTTAAAAGCACTAAAGATCGATTTGTAACCAAAGAGGATGGTATAGCATATATAAAACTCCAACCTACTACAATATCAGGGGAGGTGAAATTGCATTTTCCTTTTCAAAATCAAAATGAATCTACAAAAGCTTGGTTATCTCAATCTTTGAGAGAGTGGTTTGTGGTTGGATTTGCTGAGGGTGATGTTGGTTATAAAACTATAAAAGAGAATCTGAAAAAATCGACTAAAGTAACAACTGATAAAAAAGTATCATTTTTTGCAAAGGGTGAGATTGGATTTGACACTCTTTTAACCATAGCTTATGATAGTGGTAAAAAAGATGAGGGTGTTTTACCTCGTGAGATAGATCCACAAAGCCACTACACTATATATGCCGATGAGACTCTACAAAACAGTGAAGCTCCAAGCTCTAAGAAACTATATATAAAGATTGAAAAAGATACATTTTATGCTCTATTTGGAACTTTTCAAACAGGATTTAATGAACATGAACTTACAAAATATTCAAGAAGATTAAATGGTATAAAGTCTGAGTTTAAAGGTGAAGTGTTTGATTATAATGCTTTTGTATCAAGGAGTGATAGTAGCTATTTTAGAGATGAGATTAAGGGGGATGGTACAAGTGGAGTTTATCATCTAAAACATAAAGGCATACTCTTTGGATCTGAAAAAATCACGATAGAGGTTAGAGACAGATTTAGAGATAACATAGTCATAAATAGCCAGACTCTATATAGTGGCTATGATTATACATTTGATTATGATGCTGGAACTATCTACTTTAAAGAGCCTATACTCTCTCGTGATAGTGCAGGAAATGAACAGTACATAATAGCAGAGTATGAACTAAGAGCAAAAAGTGGATCAGGTTATGATTATGGAGCTAGAGTTGCTACACGAATGCTTGATGATAAGATTGAGGTTGGTGCAAGTGCGATATTTGAACAAAACGAAGATGATACAGATAAGCTATATGGTTTAGATGCAAAAGCACAAATAAGTAAAAACCTAACACTAAATGCCCAAATAGCATCATCATCTTCTACCAAAGATACAAATAAAACCGATGCAAAAGCATATCTTTTTGAAGCAAAGTATAACAATAAAGGTATAGAAACCAAAGCTTACTACAAGAGAGTAGAGAGTGGTTTTGGATTAAAACAGCAAAGTAGCACTCAAAATGATACGATTAGGTATGGTGTTGATTTAAAACTTGATTATTGGAGATATATATCACTAAAGTTAGCCGCTTATGCAGAGGAGTCTATCAGTAGTAAGGCTAGTAGTAAGATTGCAGAGAGTATGTTAATGTATCAAAAAAGTTCTTTAAATGCAGGAGTTGGATATAGATATATACACGATGACTTGGCACAGGAAGATAGTTCACAACTCTTAACTTCCATATCAAAAAGATTTTACAACAACAAGATAAAACTTTTAGCAGGTTATGATTATGGCATAGATAAAAAATCTGATCTTTATCCTGATAGATTATATACTGAAGCCTCTTATATACTTAACCAATATGTAGAATTTTTTGTAAATCACGAGATCTTAGAGGGGTTAGATCTAAGATCAAACCAGACTCGTGGAGGAGTTAAAGGTAGACCTTGGAGTGGTGCAACTATAGAGAGTTCTATATCTAAAAAGTTTGAAAACGACGGTGACAGAGTATTTTCAAATCTTGGTTTTTTTCAAGGATATCAGCTGAACAAAACCTGGTATTTGAGTGGTTCTTTAGAGATGGAAGATAGTATAAAAGGTGAAAGTAGTACCGAAGATTTTAAAGCTTATTCACTTGGAGTTAATTACACTAAAGATATCTGGAGTGCAAATGTAAGAGGAGAGTATAGAGATGGAGAGGTTGATGATAAGATAAACTTAGATCTAGGCATCTATACTGAGGTAAATGAGAACTTAGGTCTGGCTCTTGGTGTCAGAAAAAATAGCATAACAGGTGAAAATGATAGTGATGATATAGAGAGTGAGTTATCAGTTGCATATCGACCTGATAGCTCTTTATCGGTGATAAACAGGTTAGAATATAACTACAATAAAAGTGATATAAGAGAAACAAAAAAGCTTATAAATACACTTTTGCTTGCTATATCTCCTGCAAAAAGAGTTGATCTTTTAGCTCACTATGGTATAAAGTATAATCAAGATTTTATAGATGAGGATAGTTTTGAGAGTATCATAGATAGTTTAGGAGTTGAGGCTATATATGATCTATCTAAAAAGCTAGAAATCGGACTACATATGGCATTTCTTCACTCATATAAAAGTGGTAATTTTGAAGAGAATTTAGGAGCTCATATAGGTTTTAATCTATTTAAATATACCTATCTTGCAGTTGGCTATAATTTTAGTGGATTTGTAGATGATGACTTGGGGCGAGTCATAAATTCAAATAAAGGTCCTTACTTAAGATTTCGTATAAAATATGACAATGAATCTTTGAAAAAAACACTAAACTTTTTTTCACAAAATCCGATGTAGTCTGTAATACAATATTTTAAAATAAAGGTAAATAGATATGAAATCAATACTATCTCCACTCATCTCCATCTTAAATAACATGAGCTACAAAGCAAAGTTTTTGCTCATTGGACTCTCAGCCATAACATTTACAACTTTTTTGGTTTATAATATCATAAGTGTAAATCAGCAAGATATAGATTTTGCTAAAAAAGAGCTTAAAGGCTCACAAATGGTTCCATCTGTTAAAGACTTACTACTTGAAACTCAAAAACTTAGAGGTACAACTGCAACACTTCTTTCAGGCAAGGCTGAGCTAAAATCAAAAGTTGATATGCTACAAACTTCAGTAAAAGACAAGTTATCAAAAGTGCAAACAGCTATGAAGATAGGTAATTGGGAATCTACAAATACTATAACACAAAAGATATCAGATGATTTAAATTCACTTATACCACAATCTTTAACATTTAGCTCAAAAGAGAGCTTTAAGAAATACACAAATATCATAAATCAAGAGCTAGCACTAATTGTTAAAATTGGTGATGTTTCAAATCTTATACTTGATCCAGGTCTTGATAGTTTCTATATGATGGATGCTGTTATAAATAAAATCCCAACTATATTTGAAAATGCAGGGCAAGCTAGAGGAAAAGGTGCTAAAACTTTAGCTACAAAAGAGATGAATATGCAGATAAACTCTGACTTAAAAGTATTATCTCATGGTATAGATGCAAACTTCAATGCCTTACTTGCAGGTTTTCAAACTGCTTATGAAACAAAACCCCAACTACAAGGGAGTCTTGATGGATTAAAAAAACAATTTGCAAGTAATGTTAAAAAACTAAATACAGATATGACTAATCATGTATTTATAAATCAAGATATGGATCCTATGGCATTTTTCTCTACAGGAACAGCTCTTATCGAGTCGGCAGATAAATTATATAATCAAGCTAACAAAGAGTTAGCTACTATACTAGATGAGAGAATAGCAGAACTTGAATATAAAGATATGGTACTTCTTATAGAGAGTTTGATTTTTGCAATATTTTTAAGTGTAGTTTTTCAAGCATTTTATCACTCAGTATCAGGAGCAGTTGGATCAGTAGTTGCACAATTAAAAGATATAGAAAACAGAAGAGACTTATCTGCAGATATAACTATTGATACCAATGATGAACTTAGCGAGATTGCAGTAGCTTATAACTCTTTTAGAAAAGCGATACATCAAACTATGCAACAAGCACTAGGTTCTGTTGATAGTAGTTCTCACAATGCCCACTTGATGTTAGAAGCTTCAAATGAGATATCTATAAACTCAAAAGATATGTCAAGTGTTATATCAGAAGTTACACATAAAGGTGAAGCAGTTAAAAGCGAGCTTGATCACTCAAAAGAGATAGCAGGTGATGCAAAAGAGCAGATATCTACAGCTTATGAAACACTTCAAAAAGCAACTGAGTCTATACAATCGCTAGCTGCTCAAGTAGAAGAGAGTAGCCATAAAGAGCTAGAGATGGCAGATAAGATAAACCAACTTAGCACTGATGCAAGTGATGTTAAAAATGTACTTGGTGTTATCAATGATATAGCAGAACAGACAAATCTTTTAGCTCTAAATGCAGCTATTGAGGCAGCACGAGCAGGAGAGCACGGAAGAGGATTTGCCGTAGTTGCTGATGAAGTTAGACAGCTAGCTGAGAGAACTCAAAAATCTCTAACAGAGATCAATGCTACTATAAATGTAATCTTACAAAGCATCGTAGAAGCAAGTTCTGAGATGAATGCAAATGCTCAAGACATATCAGCTATGACTCAAACTTCTGAAGATGTACTAAAAGAGGTAGAGTGGGTAAATACTATCATGATGGAAGCTACAAACCTCATAGACTCTTCAGCTACAAGTATTGATAAAAATGCTGCTGAGGTTGCAGTGATGGCAGATGAACTTGTAAAAGTAAATAAACTATCAGAAAACAACACTCAAAAGATAGCAAATATCTCAAAAAGTTCAACAGAGCTTTCGACTAAGGTAAATGAGATCAAAGATAGAGTAAGTGAATTTAGTCTTTAGAGGCAAATCTCCCAGCAAAAAAACCACTTGCCCAAGCCCAGTGGAGGTTAAAACCTCCACAATCTCCATCTATATCTAGAACTTCCCCACAAAAATATAAATTTTCTACAAGCTTTGATTGCATAGTTTTTTGATCTATATCAAGAGTATCAACTCCTCCAGCTATAACCTCAGCTTTTTTAAAACCTTTTGTATCTACTATATTTATCTTTAGATTTTTTAAAGTATAGGCTATAGTATTTATACTTTTTCTATTTATCTTATTGGCTATATTTGCTTTTTTTAATAGAGGTGGTATTAGGTTTTTATTGATAACTCCTCCTAACCAAAGTGAGATAGGAAGATTTAAAGATAATCTCTTTTCTAACATCTTTTTTAGTTTTTCTAAGCTTAGATCTGGAAGCAAGTCTATCTTTATAAAAACATCACTACCTCGTAAAAGAGCATAAGAGGCACTACGACTAAGATCCAATATACCAGATCCAGATAATCCATAGTTTGTAAAGAGAAGATCACCTCGTAGACTCATCTTTTCTTGGTTTTGAACATATAGTGTTAAATCTGCTTCAAGCTTAACACCACTTGCTTTCATAAACTCATAATCATCACTGATAAGTTGCACAAGTGAGGCAAAAGGTTTCTCTATCTTATGTCCTAAAGATGAAGCCAAATCATAACCAATCTCACTTCCACCAATATGTGGCATTGCAGATGAACCAGTAGCAATGATTACACAATCATATGATTTATCATCTACCTTAAACTTATCACTCTCTTTTTTTATAGAAGTTATCTCACAATCTTTTATGATCTTTACGCCGATATTATCACACTTATGAGTTAAAATATCTACTACGATAGAGGCCTGTCCAGACATAGGATATAGTCTGGTTCCTTTACCGTAATCTAGCTCCAATCCTAGAGAGTTAAAAAACTTTTTGGCATCAAAATCTATAGCTAATTTTGCAAAATGAGGATATTTTCCATGATAGTTTTGTAGGGATATATTAGCATTTGTGATATTACAATGTCCATTTCCTGAAGCTAGGATTTTCTTTCCTATGCGAGAGCTTTTTTCATATATGGTTACATCAGTTTTAGAGTTTTTAGATGAGATAGCAGCAGATAAGCCACTAGCTCCTGCCCCGATAATGGCGATACTTTTTTTCATACCGCTATGATAGCAGTTAATTTCTTTTTATATTTATAGTGATATGAAAAACTCTTCCATCTTGAACCTCTTCTAGTTCAAAAGTTCCATCTATATCGGATAATATATTTTTTATCTTTGTTAAGTTTATACTTTTTTCAGTTTTAACAACATCACTATTTCTAAAAAGTGATAATCTTATAGCACTCTCAACTTTTGTTTGAGCTATATTTTCTATATCAAAGATAATTAGATCCTCAGATGTTGTAGAATCTAAAATATACTCAACAAAAAGTTTAAAGATCTCATCAATCCTACTAACATTTCCTATACCCTGTGTTGGAATATCGGGGTCTATTTTATATTTGAATCCTATATCTTTTCTCTCACACTCTTGCATAAAATACCCAACTAAACTTGTAAATGTCTGCATAGGATCAAATGAACGTATAGTTGTCTTACTAAGCTTTATCTTCTTGGTTTCTACTCCATTTGTTAGAGGTATATCAACTGCATTATATTTTAAAATTATATCTTTTTCTTCATCAACCTTTTTATGGATACTTATATCTTGAGTTGCCATATTTTGATATTTAATCTCTTGTTTATTAATCTCTTGTTTTCTTTTTGCCATAGTTCCTTTAGTTATTTTACGGGATTTTGAATCTACAAATCTTCTTATAAAGACAATAGTTAAGATTAAAAAGAGTAAAGATGCAAAAAGATAATACATTAATGCTTTTGGTTCTGCTCCAACTTCCTTTATGGTAGCTTGTATATCCAAGAAGAGAGACTTTTTTAATTTATCTACCTTTTGGAACTTTGTAACATAGGATTGCCACTCTTCTTGATTTATACTATACTCTCCTGTGGTTGCACCTTGAATAATTTTTACTTTTGTACTTATATCTTCTGATATATCTAACTCTTCTAATAATTTTATATCTTTTATGTATCTATCAAGAATCACTAGATCTGCACTATCCAACTTTTTTTGTTGTGCTAGAACAAAAGATATAAAACTACTTTTTTGATTTATCTCATTTCTATTGACTATAAGACTCTTGTACTTCATAAGATCTCTTTTTATAGCACTAATTCCAAAAGCCAACTCATCTGTATATATATCAATCTGTTTGATTATAGGATTAGATAACTCATCTTGATAGTATTTAAAAAATATACTATTATGATCATCACTTATAACATCAACTCTTGATCTGACATACTGTAGACCTTTTGAAAAATCAGGTTTCTTCTCTGTAAAAGTTTTTGCTTTTTCAAGAAAATTATCTGTATTTTTTCTAGCTTTTTCTATAACTTTGAAATCTATTTTTCCATTTTTACCTATATAATTTGCACTAAAAAATCGCTCATTTTCTATGCTTTTAAGAAGATTGTCACATCTATATAAAAATGATATATATTTATCAGAACTTTGTGCTATTTGGTATGATCTATAAGCTTGGTAAGATTGATAAACAAAAAATATAAATAACAATAATGACACTAAAAAAGCTATCAAAGATGGTGTTCTTGAACTATTTCTCATCATCTATCCTCTAAATCTTTTGTTAAAACTAAAATCATATTTGGAAAAAACATCTTATTTGACTCTAATAATATTTTATAACTATTCCAAGATAGATTATTTTGTATATTTTCATCCAATACATCTACCTGCTTTTGTAACTCATTTTTACTATTTTGTACATCAAATCCAAGATTATATGCCAAATAAAACTTTTTTAGTTTACATAAACTTAATTTGCTATTTTCTTCTCTACTTAAGTTATAATCACTCGATTTTAAAACTGATTCAACCCCTTCAAGAAGTGTACCACTATAATCAAGTATTTCTAAAACTCTCTCTTTTGAAACATCTTTTTGTATTGTATTTTTAATTTGATCTTTACTATAAGATAAAAAATCTAAGATATCTTTTGTATCTTTATCATCTGATTCTTTAGCAAGGGCCCTAAAATTTTCCTCAAGTGAATGGATAGAATTTTTTAATTTTAATTTATATATACTATTTTTATTATCATTGTATAGATATAGATAATCACTAGCAATATTTTGACTAGTATAAGCTATATCTTGTGTTATTTTATCCACTTTTGAAGCATAACTATAACTTAAACAAAAGCTGATATATATAAAAATCTTTATAATAAATTTCATACTTGACCTTATTTTCCCTGTGCTATATAAAGCTTTGTTATTTCATCCATCTTTTTAGTTATATCATCTGTACTTTTAAATACAATGAAAGGTAAACCACCTTTTTCTATAGATAGATAAAACTTATAGACTATTTTCCAAAGTTTATCTACATTATTTAATTTTTGATTTATCTCTGCTGAGTTTGCCTTATTTTCCATTAGCTCTTTATGATTTTTAGTAAATTCTTTTACAGTTGCTTTCATCTGATCAACCGTATTTTTATCTTTTATCCCTGATTGATAAGCTATATAATATTTTGCAATCCTCTGTGCAAGCATTCTCTGCTTTCCACTTTTTGCAATAATAGAAGAATTTATTTTATCTTTTGATAATGCAGAAGAATTTTTTATGGAATCCACTACAAACTGACTACCTTCAAGAAGTGACTCACTAAGATCAAGGGCAATTTGCGCATTATCTAGATCAAAAGGCTTATTTGTTATATCTTTAAAATCATCAAAACTCATTCCAACAAACTCTAAAAGATTTTTTATCTCTTCATCATTTAAAGATGAATTTAATGTTTTTAATGTTTTATCAAATTCAGATATTGAACTGCTTAATTGTTTAACTGCTTTTGCAGTAGCTACTTTTTTACCTTTATAAAGATAATCTTTAACAATCCTTTGAGATAACATTCTCTGCTTTCCTGCCATATCAACAATATTTTGTTTTTGTACTTTTACTACTGGTGATACCGTTACCGTTTTTTTACTAGACTCCTTAGCATCTACTAGTGTTGTTACTAGTGCTAGTGCTAAAATAGTTTTTATAGATAGATTTTTCATATTTACTGTTCCTTTTTTCATATTATTTTTTTAGACTTTTTACATATAGATTTGTTACTTCATTCATATCTTTTAAAATATCATTTGATTTTTTATAGATCAATGATGGTATAAACTTAGACTTTGATTTACTCATAAATTCAAAAAACATAAATGATTTTCTAACTTTAGATAATAACTTTTTTATCTCGGGACTGTTTTTTTCAAACTTATCCAACTTCTTATGAGACTTTTTAAAAAGAGCCATTGTTTCTTTCATCTTCTGTGAAAATTTTTCATCATCTAATCCCCAAACCTTTAACATATATAGACTTGCCATTTTTTGTGAAAGCATTCTTTGACGACCTGATATATTTATAATCTCACCAGAACTTTCTCCTGTCTGTTTTGCAAAAAGATGTGTAGCGGAATTTGCCTCTTTTAAAAGTATTTCTAATTTTCCTTGAAGCTTGCCTGCATTTTTCTTTGTAGGTTTTTCTTGAAGTTCTTTTTTTATTGGATCCCAAAGTTTAGAGACTTCAGCTAAACTTTTTTTAGTAGTTTCATCTTTATTAAAAGATATTAATGATTTTAAAGCATCATCAAACGAAGTGATAACTTTTTTCATATCCTCATCAGGTTTTCCAAACCTATTCTCCATACCAACCATCGCATAATCTTTTAACAATCTTTGTGTAAACATCCTTTGTTTACCAGCTATATTTACAGCAGATGAGAGATCACCAATCTCAATAGCCGACAAGGAGCTTATGAGAGTAGTCAAT
>JAUTBQ010151054.1:0-31643 GCA_032361185.1 Lepetodrilus ovalis | reverse complement strand
GCTTTGTAAACAACGATTTATTTTATATTTGAGGTTGTTTATACATGTGATGTACAATACAGTATGTAAGTATGAATAACTTTCACTTCATTGCAGATGGGAAGATTACTGTGGGGTGAAAGATGTTATAGATGGAACCAGGTTGGTTTGCTTCAAGGTTCCACTGAAAAATGTAAGTATGACAGTCGATACCTAGCTACATTTTTCAGGGTACTATAAAATCTGGTGGAAATCCAGACTTGTCAAGCAGTACATAATATGGTATGAGAGGAAAAAAATTGTAATATCTTTACACTCCAAATCTTAACAACAAAGTATTATGATGTGTATTCATTGAATGATCGATGCATCACCTAACCATAGTTGGCAATGGTAGATTCAAGGATGTCAGATTTTGAAGCCAAATTACTTACCGTAACATCAAACTATCCCGGGGCCTTAGCATCATTGTTCATAGAATATGTAGAATCAATTACTGTAAATCATAAAATCTTAGCGTCATTAAACTTTAACGACCGGCTGATTATCGACCTATTAGCGACATAAAATTTTAACGAGCTCATCGATATGAGTGACGGGATATTACAAGGTCAACACGTGTACGTACATCTACTGAATAGTCTGCTCTTCAAAAATATTAGCGAATTAAATTTTAACGTCTAAGTGCAACTCGTTAAATTCGTTAAAGTTTTATGACCGTTAAAATTTTATGATTTACAGTAGTTTTTCACCCTTGTGCATTATCATATGTTTGTATATTGCAGGCTTTGCAGTCAAAGATAGAAGATGAGAAGAAGTGAGTTTCTTTATTCCGGTGTTAAAGAAAACATTTTCCATTAGGGGTGCCACGATATGCCTACATCACTCTATGATACGTATTGCAATACTAGGCTCACGATATAATACATATAGCGATACATAGTATATTGAAAACTTTGGAAATGTTTTTATCATAATAACATTAAATGGAGGGCTTTTAGTCTGTGGTTATTTCTTTTTATGTTCAGTACAAATAATGAAACAAAGTGAAAATCTGAATACTTGCAATACTTGAAATAGTGCAATAGGCCTAAATAAAAACAGCAAACAGGACGATACATGCGTATTATCAGGGTCCACTATATATGGATTAAATAGTGGTGTTTTCTTTTATGAAAAGGTAAGTACATTGATGTAAACATATATTTTTAAATCTATCTACAACAATAGATATATAAATCGATTCATGACTTCATAGTAAATTGTGTATCGCGGTGTCAAAAGAAAAAATGCTATACATCGGTGAATCTTGACAGCCCTACTTTCCATATTATGTACATTGAATAACTACCGTTTCTATTTTACTAATATTTAAGAATGTGAATTTACAGCAGTACTATATAACACTTTGGGTAATAGTAAAATATGGATACGCAATGACCTGGCAGCGGTTTCACTGAATATTGAATTTTTCACTCATATCCCTGAATGTTGCTCCAGGTTTTCACCTGAGATACTCATAGAGAAGCTGAAGGAGACTGGCAGCAGTCTAGGCATGGTGGTTGACCTGACCTTCACAAGGAAGTATTACAACCAAACTGTGAGTATGCTTTCATTTCCTTTTCTGTTTATATATATATTTTTTTTAATTTATTTTTATTAAAATTATTTTTTAAAGATTTATTTAGAACAATAACTTTGAATGGTTTCAGTCATGTATTCTAGCTGCACAACACAATCAATATTCTGCATTATTTGACACTACAACTAGACTCACCGAGATTGTGTAAATGAATAATTTTGTTTTTGGGAAAGTTAATTTTTCGTCAACATCTTACTTCTAAAGAACCATTGATTCAGATACATTGTGTTCTCATAACTAGAAATAGGGGTGTGTGGTAGTGCAATGGTAGAGCATTTGTACTTTTGAGCCATAGCCCTGGATCCAGTCAATCAATGTTCACAAAAGTTGCCTTTCTGACGCGATCTTGGTAGGAAGTGCTATTTGTATTGTGGCAATGCAGTTATCATCCTTGTTCTGTCACTACCAGCCAATACTTGTAAGTTTACTGCAACATTCAGTGCTACATTTGTTGCTGGTGTCCTCATGCCGTAAATTGACAAGCCGTGATGTAAGTGAAAGAATCTTGAAAGCGGCTCTAAATCCCAATTAATTCCTTTTGGGGGGTTAATAATTCAGCAATATAGAGACTAAACTTATGTGTCTTCATCAAAGATCAACTCATGTTCATTTGTCTCTAAGTGTTATTGTGTATATGTTGTTATTTAGGATGTACTGTCTGTAGAGTGGCAGTAGAAATATCATCCTTGGTCTGTCAGTACCAGCCGATGCTCGGAGGTTTACTGCAACATTCAGCACTACGGATGTTGTGGGTTTCCTCCTGCCCTAAACTGACAAGTCGTGATGTTAGTGAAAAATTCTAGAAAGCAACTCTAAACCCCATTACAAAAATAAAATAAAATTAAATTTGACATACATTGATAAATATACTCAGACCAGGAAGAGCGTCAGTTTCAGTGAAAGTTGCAAGATGAAGAATAAAAAGATAAATATGTTTGAAAAACGTTTAGTAAAGGTAAATTATAGTCAATAATCACTTCCTGATCTGTCTAGGTATTTATTTTATTATACATGTACTTGTAGTTGGCATAATGAGCCTTCCACAAGATTTATTATGCTTTCAATTTACCTTCCTATACCGTGGCAAAGCAGTTTTCATCATTGATCTGTCAGATACTAGCAGATTTACTGCAACATTCAGGACTACAGAGGTTGTCGGTTTGCTCCTGCCTTATACTGATAAACTGTGGTATGAGTGAAAGAATCTTGAAAGAGGCTCTAAACTCCAATAACAAAAATGTATATTATTGAAGAAAAAAAACTCAGGAGACAATTGTATGCCCTAGGACTTCATCACATGACGATGTAAATCTATCATCTCCTCGCTTCCTCTCAATGTCAGTAATGTGATAACATTCTCAATTTAACCATCACTATGTCATTCATCGTCCCACCGTTCAAAACTACCCATGGGGCAATGTCATAGCCAGCACGACAATTTGGGGCATTTGTGGAAATCATCATCTTCAAGGCTTCCATTGGAACCAGAGCGTGTAACTAACGAGTTGACGTATGACAATTGACGTTTGACAATCACGAAGCCTCACGAATCCCCGCGAGATCAGGTGTCTCACTTGTATAGCTTCCTGTGAGATTCTTTTTTTGGTGGGCTTTCAGTGCCCACAATCTTGCACGGTCGTTACCCACACAGCGGATGTTTCCCACAAAAATCGACTTCAAGACTTCACTCATCCACTGCCTTAAGTCGACCGAACAAATCGTACCCGGGGTCCCGACTAATAATTCCGATAAATGTTCCATGTGCCTGAATAATTAATGTGAATAAACGTCATAAGTTTTACCAGCTGGAACGCAGGATTGTTGAAACACAGGATATGCAAACATTGATTAAAAGATACGCCTACAATTATTTCTTCCATTTTCGTATCAGATGACCGACCAGTGTGGTAATCACACAGGTCATAAATCTTATTATTAACTTCTGTAGGAAAACATAAAAATCTGATATGTGTGTATGCTTGTAATGATGCTTAGATAATTCTATGACAATTACTTTATTATTTGGTCATTATGTAAAATATATTAACATGCAGCATTTTTTTTTTAAAGTTACATGTATATTTAGTTTCAGTTCATGTAGGAGTGAGTAGGTCATAAATCTTATTATTAACTTCTGTAGGAAAACATAAAAATCTGATATGTGTGTAATGCTTGTAATGATGCTTAGATAATTCTATGACAATTGCTTTATTATTTGGTCATTATGTAAAATATAGTACCATGCAGCAATTCGTTTTAAAGTTATGTTTAGTTTCAGTTCAGTGGGAGTAGACCTTTGAAGGGTAATTCCATGTTACAGACATTATATTCTGAGCCAGAAATTTTTATTGGTAATGTTTGTCATATTTTTATTAAACTAGATCTACCTGAGTTGTCCAAATTTTTATGAAACTAGATCTACCTGAGTTGTCCAAATTTTCATTTGGTATGTTTGGCTGAAAGATTTCTCATCCCCCTTGATACTCTCAAGTAATGCACTTATATAATGTGTTGTGGACAATACAGCAGCAAACAACCAGAATATTAAATTCCAAGAGAATAAAAAAAAACTTGCCAATGACGTATATGTAACTACACTTTCTGAACTTGATAATGGTAATCCAACTGCCTTGAAAATAGTCTAACTAAATTTCTTTAGGAAACTCTATAAATAAATATCTGTTTGCGGGCATTACAAAAAGGTCATAGTTGACATTACGTTTTGTTTAGTATAATTACGTCAAAATTAGTTTCGTCTGGCTTTCTTTGTACCATATCCTTAAGGTGTCAAAGTTAAAAGCCGTTTTGTTGTATTGTTGTAAATAAACATTTCACTACGAAATTTCTACTTTTTTAATGTCTCATGTGGAATTTCCCTAAAATATCTGTTGCACATTAAGGCTGTAAATATGTCTTCTTTTTGTTTTATTTTAGGATATTGGAACATATATAAGTAGATGATATATCATTAGATGCTGTATAAATAATATAAGTATAACACATGTAATATAAGTAGATGCTTTATTAAATCTTGGGATAATATTGGATATTACTGATGTGAATATGACCTTCATGAAAAATAAATGATGGTCACTTTCTTAATATTTTCAGTTTTATTATCACTCTCAGCCAGTCAGACGTCTGTATCATATTAATATATCTTGTCGGGGTTATGTGTCACGATTTTATCTTCATGTGTCTTCATCTGGACATCTTCAGACAAAAAGCTGTTCTCCAAATGAAGTTTTTCCCGTTGGGCACCAACACAAGCCATATATTTTGCAATATTTGTTCGATATTTTCTTATTTTCATGTCACTCAGATGTCTCTATCTTGCATATTTGGTCAAACTTATTTGTCACGTTTCTTTATCTGGACATGCTCAGACCCAAGAATGGTTCCCCGAATGATGTTTCGCCAGTCAAGTAAATTCTCTGGTCGTTGTAAACATAAAATTACGTCAATAAGCATTGTCTGCAGACATATTAACGTCTCTTTCAGACTCATTGATTCAAATTAACGTCATAAATATTTCCTGTTCTTTTAAAGATGTTGTTTTAAAGGTGTTGTTTTTAGCGAGTTTACCTGTTTTCCATGTGTTTGGCACCCCACCCCCACCCACACCTCCAAGTGTGCAAGTCCTCAGATACACCCACATGTGATAATGGTGGCATACCTGATAAAACAATCTTAAAATTAAGAGTCGTACATACACCTACTTCTGGTGGCCCGTGATGTTAAGCAGATGTTGAGTGTACAGACACATAAACTATAGAACAGAATATCACTCCTGATCTTCATCGTTAGTCTGATCACAGAGGAATCAGCTATGTACAATCTCAGAAAGTGAAAGTAATTAATTAAAATAATCTCAACAAAACAAGTTAACGGCCAGCAGATATTTTGTGGGGAAACTTTTATGAAGTTTCGGAACTCGGCTGGACGGTTTCTGGTGCCATTCTTCGTATAATGCAGCAGAAAGTTCTTGTAGAGTGCCCTGAGCCCGTAACCACCTCTGTGACGTAATGGTTGAAGCGTCGTTTGGAATGTCGCGGGTTCTATCCTTGGTCACGTCATACCAAAAGACGTTAAAAGATGGTACTTGTTGTTCCCCTGCTTGACGCTCAGCATTAAAGGAGGTAAAAGCTAGAACTGGTCTGCTCTCAGTCAGTATATATACTGTGTCTGAGTTGGGTATCACTGCTCTATCTTTGGCATGATATAGCACTATTAAAAACTATGAAATCCGAAATAGTACAAGCAGTATAAGCATAAGTGAAAGAGGCTTTAATTAACCCTCTCTCTGCTGCAGGCAACCAAAGATGCCCTATAGAGCTGTGTATGTGGATATTCCAGCAGGGAGAGGGTTAAGTCCCAAATCAACACCAACCTGTTGCTTGATAAAGCTAAATTTATATGTAAAAATATGGCTACTGGCCTTTAGTTATTTTTGTTTAGGAGATCATTTTGAATATAATTTGAATATGTGTTATTTGGGTGAGAACATGCTTACCTTTACCATTAAGGTTCAGGTTGGATATTGATGTAATTAATAGGGTGTATATTTTAAGTCGGTATCAGCAGATGAGACATTTGTCCATTGGTTTGATGACATTAGCTTCTGATGACCTGGGTTTTTTTGTGCATCATCTGTCACCATTGTCCTTCATAAATATCAAACTATTAGCTCATCTGATGCATAAGTTTCCGGAAATTCTTACACGAATACCAAAGTGTTTACATACAAAGAGGCTATTTGCACATGGAGAGGAATATTGGACATATTGAACTGATGGTATTTGCCATTGTCATAAGGTCAGGGAGAGATAATAGAAAATGTCAGGCTTGTTCTGGAGAAATGTGCATAGTGTACTGTTTCTTCTTTCCTGCTTGTCAAGACATATGTAGTGCATTTACTTGGGTGAGAGCTCAAGATGGTGTGTTTCTGGAAGGTACATAGATCGAGATGTGCTCCATTTTTTTTCTCACATCTTGAGAGTTCATATGGACTTGATTGTTTCCAGTGTCAATGTGCATACGCATCTGGTTATTGCCCATGCAAAGTGAATATGGACTTGATTTTTGGTATTGACAATGTATATGGATTTGATCATTTCCAATGTCAAAGTTCACAGGTACTTGATTCTTTCCAATGTTGATGTATATAAGAGACTATGAACTTTTCAATGTCTTATTACATTATGAACGATGACGTTTTCACACCCGACTGAACATAGATGTGTAAGATGGGTGACTTTAGTCATTGTTATATAAATACCAATAATTGCATCATTGCATCACTATTATGTAACTATATAAAAACTTCAAGACCACTTCTATATATTAAATTATATTATTTCCTATTAATTGTATAGATACTTTTAAAAAACAAAATGACAATAGTGCTAGTTGCTTACCATTTGGTCACATTTAATGGAAACTACACATGCAAATCTTTTTTTGTACAAAATGAATCCTAAAGATGATTCATTTACCAGCTTATGAAATAAATATTAATAACAAAATTACAGAATGTTAAAGGAGAACGTGTTATTTATATGTAAAAGCATCACTCAACAGAAATCTACACTATTCCCTTAGCAATTTCCTTTGACATTTTTCTTTACGTCATAACACTAAAGAAGAAGAAGAAAACTTTCAGAGGTTGTAACTTTATGTGAAGTATTCTGATGATGTGCATGTGTCAGTAGAGCATGTGGAAACTGACACACTATTAACTATAGACTGGCACACTATAGACTGAAGACTGACACACTGTAGACTAAGATTGTGGAAGCTGTAGACTGACACACTGTAAATTATAGACTGGCACACTATAGACTGAAGACTGACACACTGTAGACTAAGATTGTGGAAACTGTAGACTGACACTATAGACTGAAGACTGACACACTGTAGACTAAGACTGGAAACTGTAGACTGACACACTATATAAACTATAGACTGGCACACTATAGACTGACACACTGTAGACTAAGATTGTTGAAGCTGTAGACTGACACACTATAAACTATAGACTGGCACACTATAGACTAAGACTGGAAACTAGACTGATACACTGTAGACTAAGACTGTGGAAACTGTAGACTTACACACTATAAACTATTGACTGGCACACTATAGACTGAAACACTGTAGACTAAGATTGTGGAAGCTGTAGACTGACACACTGTAAACTATAGACTGGCACACTATAGACTGAAGACTGACACACTGTAGACTAAGATTGTGGAAACTGTAGACTGACACTATTAACTATAGACTGAAACACTATAGACTGAAGACTGACACACTGTAGACTAAGATTGTGGAAGCTGTAGACTGACACACTATAAACTATAGACTGGCACACTATAGACTAAGACTGGAAACTAGACTGATACATGGTAGACTAAGACTGGAAACTGTAGACTGACACACTATATAAACTATAGACTGGCACACTATAGACTAAAGACTGACATTGTAGACTAAGACTGTGGAAACTATAGACTGACACACTATAAACTATAGACTGGCAGACTATAGACTGAAGACTGACACAATATAGACTAAGACTGGAAACTGTAGACTGACACACTGTAGACTGAGAAAGCTGTGGACTGACAGTATAAATAATATGACATACTGAATACTGATCCAGTAGCAACAATAGCCCGACACTGTTATGGCTCTAGAATGGTACAGTGTAGACTAACAAATCAGTTTTTACCCATCTCTGCTCTCTCTCTGTATATCTATCTCCATCTCTATCTCAGTATTACATCTATAAGTCTGAGACAGAGACGGCGAAATGACGGTTATTAACCCAGCCACATCCTCACGGTACTCTACATCAATTTTTACTGTCCTCAAATGTCATACATCACCTCAATTCTTAGCAGCATAGGTTACTTCTATTCCTCTTCTCTCTCTACCTGCAAATTAAGGCCACTCTTATGAATGAGTCAGTCTCGGTCTCTCCCAGTTGTGTGAGATAGTTAATTCCCAGTTGTGTGAGATATCATTCTTTATCACCCAATACTAGCCCCCACAGGAGATAACATCAGGTGGAGAACAATGTTATTCTCCGGGAGAATTTTAACTTCACTGATTGGTCAAGAAATACTAATTTGTATAGTTATTCTCCAGTAGCCAAACATCATAAATGTCACTGATTGGTCACTATTTATACCTTACATTTGAGCATATTGCTTTAGTTACATTATTGGGTGATACTTGGTCAGTAATTCTGTTGCCATCCAATCGACAATTTCACCCATCAATTGTCACCATTGCAGGTACATGTGAAGACTTCTGTTCAGTAAATAAGCAAGTGAGGTACACTATTTATACCTTACATTTGAGCATATTGCTTTATTTACATTCTTGGGTGATAAATAGAATCTCCACCTTGTGTCTTTTGATACCAATGTTATCCCACTCGTTGATAACTAACCAAAATCCTCGGCAAAGCCTCGGATTTTGGATACTTTTATTAACTCGTAGGATAACATTGGTATCAAAAGACACTCTGTGGAGATTCTCTATATATTTTAATGGTGAAAGAGCTGTGTTTCATATAGCAACAGAAGCACCACCTTTTATTGCCAAATATTGGACCTATGGTAGTTACTACAATAACAATAAATAACAATATATGTTGTTCAAAACACCATTTAGTAGGTTGTGACTCAAATTGTTCAACAGATTTAAATATGTCAGCATGCATTGGAAATGAAAATAAATCTTGACAAAAGAGGTTATACAGAACTTTAAAATGACAAACTTGAGGTAAAAAAACCATCACAACTAATGCAGATAGTTCTGCATTTAAAGCTAGGTCCAATTGCACGACATTCATGTAGGCTACAATAGTTGTAGGGACTTACAACTGCTGATAGCATAGTTGTAGCACAGTCTTATTCTGATAGCCTACAAGAGCTTTGTGCAACTAGACCCTGGACAGGAATTGTGTTTGCTGAGGGAGAGTTATCAATTCCTCCACAAAATTTCCTAGATACACGACACTTGTCAACTAGTCATCAAAAATTCATTGTAAATTTGTTAGCGGCGCGATGCCTGTCCAGATGAAAGCAAAGCAGGATGGATTAGCTAGTAAATTTGCAGTTGACTGTTCAGTCAGATACAAAGCTGAATCTTCTATTGCATTTCAATGGAGATTTAAGAAAATTGAAAACAAGGAATGTCGAATGCATCTACTGTAATACTCCAGTACTAGTAAAACCCTGTATAACATGTGTGACGACAAAAATATGTAGAAATGAATCCTTTGTTTGCAATGCTCTATCATATGAGCAAGTATATGTACAGATTCCTCCTTAAAATACAACTGTCATTTTTGTCCATTGTAAATCTGTCAAGTATTTTTCATGAATATACCATTTTCTGTCTGTTATCTTGCACGAATGTACAATTTTTTAGCTCTTCATTACTATTAAATTACTTTACTTGTGTCACCTTGCATTTATCATTTACCATGCCTTGCACAATATACAATACAGTGGACCCCTGTTCATCCCGATTTCGGGTATCCATTTCTTCACTATCTGGACAGTTTTTACTAGGAACCATATATTAGTCTTCCTATGTAAAATGACTCGGACAACCAGAAATTCAGTTACTCGCTCGATTTTCGCTATCTGCTGTTCGATTTATTAGAGTAATTACGGTATCTGTGATTGTATGCATTTAAGATTGATTATGAAAATAATTTATCTCAATACATTATTCAGAGGAACTAGTTCATTTAGTTCTATACAATGATATTGCCTAGGCCATGTGATCCAACTCTGCTTGAGGGCTTCCGTTAAGAATTATTGCGCTTTCAAACTCCTCTATTTTGTGGTTATGAGAGATCAAAGCGCTATCGTCGGTATTGATAGTCCAATAAAATGTGTTCAAACATGTACTCTGGGAGAGATGCATGACGACATATTCAACAAAATTATGTAAGGGCTAGTAACATTTTTGGACATATAAATTTAGCTTTATATTAGTTCTACAGACTCTTTACAGTATTCTTTATGACCCTATGGAAGCATTGAAAATCGAACACCACCAGGTTCCTAAAGCTGAGCTCTGAAATATGGTAGGAATGCCACCCACAACAATCTGCCAACCCTTTATTTTCTTGAGTATACTTTCCACACATCCATTCATACATACATACAATTTCATGTCAGTTTCTTAGAGGTTGCATCTTCTAGGCTAATTGTATAGCCAACTCTTGTACCTGCCAATATATCTTTAAGGTGATAGCTCTGAAGAGAATACGTCCACTGTAAACCTGCCCATTGTTCGATATACGACCAATTCTCATACTACCGGTACTCTCTTCAATGCTAGTTCTCTTCTCGCCTTTCTAAAGTTCTGCTAAAAAGTCTGTCAAGGAGAAGAAGCCCTGTGGACATGAGGGCTGTATTCAATTCACATCTCTAGTGACCAGAGTGTTGGGTCACGGAACATGTGCAATGAGTACTTGAATCGAATGGCAGGAGTAAACACAGAGTGACAAATTAAAACTAAATTGACCTACTTTTTTAAAACTGCTTTCTCGCCCACAATTATATTTTTTAATGCATCCATGCTTTCGGTGGTAGGCTTGCAGCGGTCACTCAAGAGTTAATTACTCCAGCCTGTCTTGATGAGTATACTCCTGACATTTACTGAACTCTCTTGGGTGAAACAGGAGGCGTTCGTTTGGGAATTTCCTCACTCGAGTGTCATTTGGTCGAGTTGTGAATTTAATACAGCCCACGATATCACTATTATGGTGTATTGATCCATGGGTATGAAGTGGTACACGCAATTGGAATAGATCCCTAATTGGTACATCTTGAAAAGACCTCGTAAGTACAATTGATGTCAAAATGGCCGCAGAGAAAGCTATTCGTTATTACATAAATAACTTGTTATTAGCTTCCTGTTTTGTTCTTTTTTACCCATCAACCTACAGGTATGACTGTGTTTAGAATATACATGCATAACCTAAAAAAAGTAAACTGTCTAGTAGAATTATCAAAAAACTATGATAAGACATTTACTACCATAATTACTAGGGGTGACTATCACAGGTAATTTAGCTATCATGATAGTATTGCGATAGTGATAATTACTATTATGATACCTATCACAATTTGACAAACATCACAATAGTACTTGAGTATGCAAAATTAATGTTAAAGACATACAAGTAGCTATAATCTGTTAGTTAATTAAGATGTATTTATGGTAGGTATATATGGTATCAATAGCCAGAAATTGGATATTTCTCCCTCATATATATAGGTTGCAATTGACGTAATTAGCAATAACAATGTTTCCAATGACAGTTAAAATACCATAAGTGTTTGTTACGATCATTACAGGTTGGAGTGTCAGGAAAGAAGCTGAATAAAAGAGAAAAATAAATATAGAAACTATTGACATTCCATCATACTATCAGCAATAGTTATATATTGCTAAGTCTGCTATCGATATAGTGCTATCGGGACACACTATTGCAATAGATCGACTTATCATTACACCTTTTGTAATTACTCTAATATTCGAACCCTCTGATAATTCGAACACTTAAATTAATAGTAAAAAATAATTTGTTCCTACCCTAAAAATACGAACATGACATCTTTTTCAAATTTAAAATATCCTTTATTTATTTACCATTTTAATTACAATCATATGCTATACATGTACTTTAATTTGGTTGTCCCTAATTATATGGATACAGATCATTTTCAATTTTGATATTTTGCTAAAAATTCAAACAGTTACAAATTTAATTATTTCCTCCTGTTCAAAATATTAGAGTAATTACGGTAGTAAATAATATCTACTAAATTTCACATACTGTTGAAGTAATGTTATCATTTCCAAGAGAAAAAAAACCAACCCACCTTCTTTTTTTTCTTTTCTTCTAATTAGTTTACTTATTTGACATATTTGTCTAGGTAATATTTTACTTTTGAAGAGGTGCCGTGCGACAGGCTTTGATTAGATTCTACCTATTTCTCAATCGGTAACTTCCATTTCAAATTAGCCTGATTTAATTCTCAAATATATATCTAAAGCTGACATTTCATACAATTGCACATTAAATTGTGTAGAATAGACGCATGAACTGAAATGATTTCGACATCTGGGTTTGATTTATCGCACCCATCCATTTTTATCATCCAGTGGACATTAAGCCTTAGTTGACGATTCATCAATCTCCAACTTCAGTTATTGATTTGAAAGTCGCCAACCAAGCATGATTGATTCTTATCCAAACATCTGTTCATGTGGACACTTGAATGAGAAAAAGAGACAAGATTCTTACGACAATTACAATCTGAATGAGGAACTTGTGACATTGTTTTGTTCCAGATGTCATCTTTTGTTTCGTATCCATCATAGGTAGCATTGTTGTTGCTAGAAATATAATCAGCAGTTGTAAAACTCAACTGACTGGCATACTATTTATTTTATTGTTTTTATTTTGTTCATTTTTTAAAAATTATATTTCTTTTTATATTACACTACAGTCTACATGTATTTATTTATTTAATTTTATTATTTTATTTAAAAACTTCATTTTTTTATATATATTATTTATTTATTTATTTATTTATTTATTTATTTATTTATTTATTATTATTATTTTATTTTTTTATATATTTTATTTTTTTTATTTAAAAAAAATATTATTTATGTTTATTTATTTACTTAATTACTTATTGTTGGATATAGATTTATTATTTCCTGTATTTATTGAATATAAAACTTTTTTTTTTTTTTATAGTAGATCTACATGTATTTTTGTAGTTGTACCGTTAGTATTTGTATTATTTTATTTATTTATGTAGTTTTTATTTGGAAAAATATAAACATGTTAAATTTGTAGACACCCAAAGTTCAACAAAAACACAAGTACATGTACGTAGTTAAATGCACTTAAACGACAACATACACTAAAACAGTCAAATATCGGCTAAGTCAACCAAAATATTATTTATGAAAAGTTGTTTACTACCTTTGGAGACATTGCCTTACATTATTACTGTATTAATCAAAATTGCTGCTCTATATCCTATATGTAGGGTATCTCGGACTATCTGGAGGTAATCATGGATTAACCAATTTCTCTGGATACCATTTAAAGCCAGGATCTTCAGCTGTACGTACCATAAAAGTTACCATGGTAATCTTATGATGAGTGGAAGGCTTACAGAACCGGTAAATCAAGGTGGTGGTGACCTTATTGCCAGCCTACTGAACTACAAGTGATTGTAGTTCCAATTTTATGGACCTGCTACCATTGTAGGTCAATTGCATGAGGCACTTTTATTGCTACGATACTTGAAAATCTGAGCCCGATTTCTCTAAAGAAAATGAAGTCGCTAAGATTATGTAAGATTGAATTTCAGAATTGTGAATTTCTTGGAGAAAAAATAAATCAGTTTAATCAACATTGAATCTTAGCATAGGGAAAACAACTTGGTAATAAACAGACTTCTGATTTTTTTCTCTCGAGATAGGGGGACCTGGTTAGCTAAACGTACACTTGTAGTCGGCCTGCATATACTTTCGCAATATTCTAAGATGGCAAACTCATCAAAATTAATTAAGGGCCAGTTGCCTTTTTTTGGATGTACAGTTATATTAAAGGCATAATATCACAGATATTTATGGTTGTTTTGGACAAGTTCTTCGGTACAACTGCAAAGTACATTCACTTGGCATACATAAAATCATGTTTGCACTTCAAAAAAACCTCTAATGTACAACTGTTTATCCGAATGTAAAAACTAGCAGTATGCTATTATACACATGCAAAGGGAGATAACTGAAAATAATCAGTCACTTTCCTATAAGATCGGTCGAATACATCAATGACAAGATAATTATGGGTTCGTAACCGTAATTCATATAAAATATGAAAATTTTTTAACTATCAAGTGTTAGGGAATAAGTGCGTGAGTAAATAACAACTTATAGGTGTACAAATCTCGCGTAAGTAGTCTCAGATAGAAATTCGTTTGGCAATTATATAGGTCAATCAGCCATGATAGTATGCCTTTAAGCTTTATATAGTTTTAATAATGAAGAATTTGTAAAGATATACAGGCTTCTGGCTACTCCTGCAAGTTTATAGACACATCGGAAGAAGAATGGCACCAGATTGCTCACGCTGAGTTTCGAAATTTTCTAGAAAGCTTCATTACAAACTATCTGATGGCCCTTAATTAATTTTGTATGGTATAGATCTTGATTCATAAATGGGATTCAAACCCTCCATTTGTTACTTGGTGTGGTGGTAGATATATGAACGTGGACAGAAGGTATTTAGAGAACATGGAACATCTTGGGGAGAAGTTTATTATTTCAAGGACATATTGTACACCAACAGAATCAAATGACTGATGTACCATAATTTATTTAACCCTCTCCATGCTGAAGGCAACCAGAGATGCCTTAAATAGCAACTTGCATGTGCTTAATCCAGCAGGGAGAGGGTTAAATTAAATGACCAACAGTCGCACACAGCTCAAACGCTGCACAGTACTTAACTAACTGTATTACTGTTAGGTGAGTTATTTGTGATATCGCTCGTTCCCAGTTTCCACGTGGATGAGATTTGACAATACGGTGAGCAGTCTACATGTCAAGTGGTGATGGTGAACAGTCTACATGTCAAGTGATGATGGTGAACAGTATACACGTCAAGTGGTGATGGTGAGCAGTCTACATGTCAAGTGGTGATGGTGAACAGTCTACATGTCAAGTGGTGATGGTGAACAGTCTACATGTCAAGTGGTGATGGTGAGCAGTCTACATGTCAAGTGGTGATGGTGAACAGTCTACATGTCAAGTGATGATGGTGAACCGTATACACGTCAAGTGGTGATGGTGAGCAGTCTACATGTCAAGTGGTGATGGTGAACAGTCTACATGTCAAGTGGATGTCAAGTGGTGATGGTGAACAGTCTACATGTAAAGTGATGGCTTCACAACATTGTGTGTCCGCATCCACCTTGGCATGTCAGCAGTCTCGCTACTCCCTTGGCATGTCAGCAGTCTCGCTACTCCCAGATCAATTGCCTGGACGGACACAGTGATCCGAGGGTCAGCTCCGGATCAACAAGTGTTCTGACAGGAAAAAGTCTGCCGGTTTGCTCGGTCACGTGACGTCGCCTTCGTTATCGTCGTCGCTGCCGTCTAATTTGACTCTCTTCGCGGCCAGCTCTCTTTCCTGAATAAACAAAATAATCATGTATCTACATCCTGAATTAAGACAATAATCAAACTAATATCACGCCTGCAAACTACCAGATAGTTACTTCAAGGACGTCTTTAATTGATACACCTGTCAAAGGTATCAAAAATTTGCTTTCTTAATATCTCGCCACGAGGCAAGGAACAGAGTGGTAAACAACACCTCGAAGGGAAAGATCTTAACCGCATTGACGAAATCCTTTAGAAGATAAACGAATTGGATGTTAATTTTCAAATTTCACACAATTTTGAAATCATAAATGAACTTTTGGCATGTTCTCTTTAATGCCTAAATTGAATTTAATGATTCTTTAATTGTATAGAGTGTATCTAGAGGCAATGAGGATGACTTAATTACAGTACTCGGTGTAATTATCTACGACCAAAGCTAATTTAACATTTGATAGAAATTATTGGTAATAGAAGATGTGGTGTCTTAAGTGGCATTCTACCATAAATGCTCCAATGTAATTCAAACCCTTTCATACTCTGAACAGAAAGTAATGTACTAGATAGAATATTTTCGAACATAAGAATATCAACCTGCCGAGTTTGGTCAAATTGTAAGGTTCTAATTATTCAAACATTATTCTTGATTGTGTGTACTACATAAATATGTAATAAAAAAATTGGTTGTACCTGAAATATTTGAACACAGATACATTTCAATGGTATTTTTTAATTTTTTAAACAAAATAATTCAAACTGCTAAAAGAAAAAATAATAAATGTCTGTTTCAAAATTAATGAGAGTCTGTATCCTCTATATTGGCACTGTGAACGGCGATATTATATAAAAACAAATTCCGGCTGCATGGTTACTTGTAACACATCAGCTATAACCACAGCAATTGTAACCATGGCAACTCTTTAGTCCAGCAACTCTCAACCATAGCAACTGTAACCACAGCAACTGTAACCAAGGCAACATACCGTTCCGAACTGGTAGAAATGTGGCGCCAACTCATACAACCACTCGGGCTTGATCACTGTGATGTCACGCATGAAGTCTTTGGATGTCTGCACCACTTCGTTGAACACCACCCTGTAAGAAAGAGCAATGGTGTGTAGCTGACGTCATCAAAACACAAAGAAACACATTGCATTAAAGCTTAACTTAAATATTTTAAAATTTAGTAAAATAACACTTCTTTTCATGCAAATTAAACATATATAAAAAAAATAGTTCTTAAAATGGATGTCATGGAGGTTTGTTTGCCCACAAGAAAGTTAAAAAAACATCTGAATGACTTTTATGATTATGATTTAAAACATTTGACATTTTAATAGCTTGTGTGCAGATTTATTCCCATGACAATTAATTGACGCTTTGGTATTCATGGTTGGTATATCCTAGAAATATATATAGGGTATAGAGGGTATTTTATGAAAGTATTGATCTATTGCTATCTGTCAATTTCCTAGCTAATGACAATATTCATCAGCCAAATACAATTTAAATTTTGAGAGTGTCTTGAAATGTCTGAAAAGCAATGCAGGTTACAACTTTCCATTCAGGTACAGTGTCCCCTCGATATAGCGCTGAATTTGGGGTCCATGACATACCCGCCTTATACGATAGTACAGGTAAATAACAAAAATAAAAATGGGATCCACATCTGACCCCGCCTCATATCCGAATCCGCTGTGTATCAAACAGTGTTATATCGAGGGGACACTGTAGTAGTAGCAGCAGTAGTAGTTTTAGTCATAGTATTAGTAGTTTATTATTATCATTATCATTATGCTATCATGATTATGTCACTATAGTAATGTATAAATAATTAAGCTTGCAGTTTTTATCCTTGGTTTATCTGTGACTCAGGAGTGTTCATACTTGTGGCAGTTTCTTCTCCCAAATTAAACAGACCATTGCAATAAACCTTACTGACTTGCATACATGAACATATTGAAAACTGTTGATCTCTACAGGAACGTATCAAATAGCATGCTGGAAGGTATGCTTCATTCTATATTACTTGATACCATATTCACGTCGATGATCAGCAACATGAAAAATAAAATCATATTTTGATAAAACAAATCGTTATATGTACAAAACCACTGGCAAACTCACTTCATATTACAAAAACTCCAAAGTTTGCATTTCTCAGTGTGAAAGCTGCTTTTTCCACTGCTGAATCAGTGGCGATACAGAAAACTGCGGCATCAAGGCAGCTAATTGCCACTCCAGTAAAGATAAACGAGTTGCAAGCTAAATATTTTTACAGTAATGGACGTGATTTATGATTAAAAAGGTGATAAACTTCAACTTATAATCACTTTTTCCCCTTCCTAATCCACCCCAGGGACAATTACTCAACGTTACACTTCAAGGGGGATGCTGCAACTAAGCTTTGGCAAATCAAATCTCAGAAAGTCACATTTCATACGGCTTTTTTAAAGTAACGGGGGCATTAATCATTAAGCCAGAAACTGCAGAAGAATGGTTTAAAACCCTGGTTTATTAGCGACCTGCGATTTCCAGACGGAGTGGCCTTAATAACAGTGATGTGTGCCAACATTACCGGGAAAGTCCGGTGCCGTTTCAATCACGGAACCCTCCCATATTCCTAATTTCCAAAGTGGTGTGGATGGACTCTTACAGCCTCGTCCAATCCTAATTAATTAATTACAGAACCACGCAGGCTGTCGGTCCGCCGGTCTGATGCACCACACAATCCATAGCACTTTTCTCTCCGAAACAAAATCCACGGCACTGATAAGCCATCGGTCCCCCAATTTGTGTGAGTTATTGAACAAAGGCTTGATGCCAGCTGAGCTACGGATCTCGGGATATCAGGGCAAAGAGTGCATCGGCAGCAGCAGCAGAACTGTCCCTCTCCGTAATCAGACAATAACATCTGATGGTCGCTCATGCATCTATCGCCATGGTGTTGCAGCCATTGTTTCGCATCCCCGCATCTGGGAGTCCTCCGAACAGAAGACACTGCTGCGAGTTCTCCCACACGTTCCTCGGAACAGAAATCCGCGGAATACGGAGATAATTTAATTCCAATGATTCTTTCTTCGACCATTTCACGCTCCGGCGATTCTGTCTTTTGATAAGTCCGGTGAGTCATAGTGGCGACATATCGGGATGGCAAGGAATCAAAGAAAGTATGGTTTCATTAACATCTGATTGGTAGTGCTGTACAATGCCAGCTGACAAGCCCTCGTTGTGAAGCTCAATATCAATCTAGCTGCATACAATACATAATATTTACAAACAGACTGTCTATTCATTTAAAATAAAATAAAGAGCTTCTAGTAGAAATCTATGTTAATTTGACAGATTTCTCTTTCGATAAATTAATATTTCCCTGACTTCTCTAATAAAGATTGTGGATGGTAGAAAACTACACAAAGGAACTGACACCAACAAACACAGATGGATCCACAAAATAAAATAAAATTAAATTAAACAAAAAAATAAAATGACATGAAAGAAAACAATAAAACAATACAAAACTAAAATAAAATCAAACAAAACTAAACAAAATAAAAATAGAAAAACAAAAAGAAAAGAAA
This sequence comes from Lepetodrilus ovalis, assembly GCA_032361185.1. Lineage (NCBI taxonomy): Eukaryota > Metazoa > Mollusca > Gastropoda > Lepetellida > Lepetodrilidae > Lepetodrilus > Lepetodrilus ovalis. The sequence goes on along the minus strand of JAUTBQ010151054.1, from coordinate 12,212 downwards.
ACTAAATACAAGCAAAATAAATAAGAAATAAGGAAAGTTGTAGCATGTGTACTTTTCTTTCCCATTACTTTACCATTATAACCCGAGTTCACTATATCCCAATACCCTATCGAGGGTGGAGCCTATGTGTGAATAACTGCAAGGGTGGAGCCAATAAGTGTTCTCTAACTTCTTATATTTGGAACTTATTTACTATATCTGTCCAATAACTATTGGTTCACAATTTCCAAAATTGATTGTTGTAAGAAAATACTACTCAAGATATCCACCTCTTTCATAAAAGTCTTGTCAAAAGATAGCAGTAATGACAATGACAGATGTCTTTACAGTTGGGAGTTAAAAAGGAAAAGAAGTATCGTCTTACCCGCCCATTCTTCTGACAGGAAATGTATTCTTGATGTCAGCACTCTCGGTTACCGTCCTCACCATGGCAACAGGGTCGTCTGGCAAAAGGAAGAAAATGTTTTGTGTTTTATGTGGAATGAAATAAGAAATGTAGAGTTCACAAGAGATCATTATATAAATATCACGTATCATGTTCAGCAAATTGTCCACAAAAGTGGAAAGAACCTTTAGTAAGGTGAGTGAGTGAGTGAGTTAGTGAGTGAGTGAGTGTAAGAATGGATGGATGGACAATGAGGTAGTTGTATCCTTGGTTGCAAACCATGGTCTCTGCTTCATGTTAAAACAATTATGGATCTGTTCACTTATTACCCGACATGAATTGTAGCAGTGGCTCAAACACGAGGTTGAGGAAGATCTTGAGCTCAGCGGAACTACATCCTGCCAGGAACCTGAAGACGACGGCTCTGCGGACGTTACTCTTGGCCTTCCCGATAGTCTCCTTCCCCGTCCGACTCTGCATACGCCCGTACAGGATGCTGGAAAAGAACTCGGGACAGTCAACAAGCCAAGCTAACACTGGGCCAAGGAAGCATGTACATTTACACTGATAGAAATTAAGAAAATGATAGCATAGGCCCAATGTTAATGGTGGTCAAATCTATAACTTGCAAGGGATCACACAGATACCTTCAACATTGCAGATTTTCAAATGACCCCAGAAAACGGATCTACAATTAATGATGAATGACGGACCAAGCTGAAGCAGGGCCTACAATGTAGTTCCATTTCTACGGGTATTGTCAACTTAGTCTTGTCGTTCATAGAATGTACAGTAAGTGACGGCAGACTTAATCAGTGAGGAGGTTCTACACTAGAGCTGTCCCAAGATACTTACCTCATCAGCACTGGCAGCAAGTTGTCTCTGTGTTCAGGCTTTATGTTTGTGTTGTCTCGGTCGATACTGAACGCCACGATCTCTGACTTGAAGGTCTTGTCTTCCAACAGCCTCTGAAAGTTCTCTCTACCAAAAGAAAATAATAAAGATAAACATGTTTAAATATTTACTAGTGAATGATTTGTTCCAGAATAGTTCAAACTCTGTGATCATGAAAAATAATTATGTAAATGGGACTCATAAATGGAACCATTACATATATAATTGCCACATGCATAAAACTTCCAAATGTTTGATAATCATGAAGTGGTTGTCCTGTAGTACATGGTAGTAGAAATTTAATCAGTCACTCAGTTCATATGTCAATAGGTAATACATTGGTGGATTTGAAGAAGGAATAGCAAAGCGGTCAGACAATAATACAATACGCACTTGTAAGGGTTGAGGTATTTGTGGTTGTAGGTGAGGACACATCCAAAGGCAGCCTTCTGTACAGAGAGGTCTTTGTGGTGGAGGAGCTGCAACCAACACAGACAATGCCATCAAGGTGGAACCAGCAGACATCATGACATCAAGGCAGAATCAACAGAGCTGTGTTCAGCCGACGATAAATAGCATACACTACAAAATACATATTAACATGCATTGTCAGCTGAACGCAGCTCTGACATGACATCAAACCTGCCTCATCAGAGAGGATGTCACAATGCCAAACTAAACAGTAACAATGACATCAAACCGTCAAACAAAAACATAAAGTCTTTAACATTGCCTGGCCAACCTGAAACCAAAACCCACCTCATGATAGATTTTTCGCAATTCTTGGTCCTTGTAGAGGGCCTTTGGTTTCTTGAACTTGCCGAATACCCCGAGGTGAGCCAAGAGCGATCTGAGAGGAACAGAACGTCAGAAATACAAAAGAGACTGTATAATGTGATCAGCACACTTAATTAAGGAGAAAATATGGGCAAGTGTGATACTGTCTGAATATTAACGCAGTTTCAGTCTATTGCATACAGTAATTGTTCTGTGGCCTGCACAACTTTCTTGTATTACTGGCCATGTACAAACAGAAAACAAGGTAGTGCATTTGCTGCGACACTAAAACATACGGTATGAGTCCCCTCCTCTTCTGGTTCTTCTTCCTCTGAAACTTCTTCCCCGACACAGTTCTCTCCCTTTTAGTGTCCTCGTCTTCCTGCTGCTCCTCCTCTTCATCATCATCCTCCTGTGATTGGTCAGCCGAGTTTTGATTGACAGATATGTCTTCTGTCGCTGATGTGTTCATGTCCCGTTTGTTGTATTCTTCACTGCAAATACGATAAAATATTTTGATGATCAAAGGAAGATGGAAAGGACTGAACCTTGTTGAGAACACCGAAATGACTGAACATTTATTAGACCTATTATTTTCTTTGCTTACCTAGCCAGTAATAATACTTGTGTATTTGTAATCTAGATGCACAAAGATGCACAAAAGAGCTATGGATAATCCATCAGGGAGATGGTTAAGGGAAGTGTTGACAAAATAATATCCTTTTGATTCATAAATTTTGCATCACAATGTTAACAAATGTGTAGACATAAATATTAGGGGCGACTATCACAGGTAATTTCACTATCACGATAGTATTGCGATAGTTAGAATTACTATCACGATACCTTCACAATTTTACAAAAATATCGCGATAGTATCACGATAGTACTCGAGTATGCAAAATTAATGTTAAATGCATACAAGTACGGGTTGGTTTACATATGTCATGGCCAAACATATTGTATTGGGTAACTAGCTACATTTCACGCATATCCCATTCCCAATAGCACAAACGTACGCAATAGCTATACCCCTCTAGGCTGCAACTGACATCATTAGTTGAAATCGGGGACAGGACAAGTTGGAGTTAAGCAGAAATTAAGCAGAAATAAAAAAGAAAAAAAGCTATCGGAACTATCGATAGTCCATCATACTATCGGCAATAGTTATCGACTGTTAATATTGCTATCGATAGATTGCTATCAGGACACACACACTATTGCAATAAGTCGACTTCTCGACCTATCGTTACACCCCTAATAAATATACATGTGCATTATTAACTTTATTAATGGAAGTGTTGACAAGATAAAATCATTTTGAATCACAACGTTAAGAAATGTGTACCATAGACAGAAATATTCCACAGCTCAACAATCCATGTCTCAAATGCTACGATCTCATGCTCTAAGTATGACCTATAATGTGGCGGACCGCACAGAACAGTTACCTGAGGAAGGTGAGAAACACTGGCACCAGGATCTTCCCCTGCGACTCACACTTGTCAGGGAACAGCTCCAAGGCTCGCCACAGCTGTAGACGGAAGTTGACGTTATCGTGCGTACTGCCATCACTCGTCACATCTTCGTGTTGCTCGTCAAACAATTCATAAACTGATGTCTCGACCTGGTGCCGACTTACATCTTTCTTTGGTTGCATGTCTTGACTTCCGACTGTGTCTATCGCTGCAACATCAACCATATTGAAATTAACATGAAGTGTTGAGAATAGGTTATAAAGAAGGTGTAATGGTAGAAAACACAGATTGGTGGTGGCCAAGTAAATCAAAATATTATGGCAATATTGAAAGAGACAATTAACATTACAAATGTCAAATAGATTAGAAACAGTTAACTATTTTAATGCTTCGAATTCCTATTATAATTAACAGCATAACTGGAACAATAAATCTAAATGTGACATTTCGAGCATATGTTGGTCAACTGGTATAGGTTATCACGAGTAAGTAAATCAAAATATTATCGCAATACTGAATGAGAAAATTAACATTACAAATGGCAAATAGATGAGAAATAGTTAACTATCTGGGAACAATAGATCTAGATGTGACATTTCCAGCATATGTTGGTCAACTGGTATAGGTTATCACGAGTAGGCTGTGTATACCTGCATGCTGGGCAGCTTGCTTGAGTTGGTCAGACAGAACAGACCATAAATCGTCCTGCTCCATGCCCACAGCGTAGCTCTGTATCAGTTCTCTGACCGGCTCCCACAGCAGCTTGAAGTTGATGTACAGATTCCCAATCAAGTAATACAGTGGGACCTAGAACAACAATAATGTAGATAGCACGAATTGGCAGACTGTGTCATGAGCCACTTCTATGGAGGCAAAACATTAATAATCGTGAAATATAAGGCTCTTATTGGGTTTGCCCAGAGGGATTATGCATTTAGTTAAGTCGATAGAGTGTTTGACTTGCATCCAGTCACATCGGGTTTGAATCTCAGGATCAATATGATTCTGAGTATCGTTTCTCGAAGCTCTCGTATCCGCTACTAGACCATAGCGATCTTGTAAATGCATGAGCGTCATGTATTAGAGATTGCTACGAGAGTGCTTATGGTCTAGTAGTAGATACGAGAGCTTCGAGAAACGATACCCCGATATAAATGACACTCAATGTGGGACTGTGATCAGTAAAAGTATGTCATATCAACACACAACTACAAATATTTATAATACAACTCCCTGCTGAATTAGACATAGCTATTTGGAGCATCTCTGGTTGCCTCTAGCATGGAGAGGGTTAAATCTAGAACAGCCATGGTGACCACTATTCAGACGTTCTTACCTGTATGAACGGTCCAGTGGGTATGTTGGGTTTGACAAGCTCGTGGTCCAGCCTACGCAGGTGCCTCAGCTTCTCTCTGTAGTTGTACACGTCGGCTTTGACCCTCTCCGCCGCCAAGCAGATGTCAAACACTCCCACTTGTTCTACATCCTGCCAAAAGAAATCAGGACTTGGTGAATACCATGTCCAACATGCATCAAGAGACCATGACCGTAGTGATGGCTTAACAATGAAGAAACAACATTTTTACAAAAGTATAATTCACCCAAGTATCATTTCACAAAGCTCTGTTATAGCATTCTTGTAGCTATCTCGCATACATGGTGATCAGACACTTACGAGAGAGCTATGGTTTCATAATGGATATGAGAGCTTCAAGAAATGATACCCTAGAGGATGTTGGGTTTTTTTACTATCAGAGAACACAAGAAGATGAACATTGAGAATCAAGGCCTTGTTCCACAAAATGGTTATAGTGCTACAAGTAGTGACTCTCATACAGCTGTGACCGTTCAGTGGGCCATGTAATATAGAGGAACGAGATCCTCACCTGCTGCTCCAGGACTGGCAGTGTGACGGGAAACAGTGACAGGATGTGCAGAGACAGCAGACGAACCTGGAACAGTCAGACACCATTCTCACGTCAAGATGAGACCCAACGCTGGCCTTCGACATGTCTTACATTGGTCTTGTTTGTCGTGACACCTTTGAGGGTGGGAAATGTTGCTCTAGGCTGCTACAGGGAACTCTTACCCGAATGGTATGCAGACACCCTGATGCTATTCTTAAAGTTGTGACTCGAATGTAAGTGTGACATCAGGATACGAAATTACAAAGGACCTTGAGAACGATTTTATATGGGGATTTGTGAACAAAACTTTGAGTTAAGGATGACATTGAACTCCCAAATTTTTTAAATCTCAGGGCCAGAACAGGTAAACAAATACCAGGGAGATGAAGCTTTGAGATTTACCAGGAACACTCTTACTAGCAGGTTCGTTTGTCTTGAAATTGTCTACAAATAAATAGTGTTGCACATACCTGACTTGACCAAGTTGCAAGGTTAAGCTGTAGTAAGGGAAGTAACTCCATGAGGCAGTCATGTGTCACAATTTGGTCATGAGTGTTCATGGCACACTGACTCAAAAACAAGTCCACCATCTTCAAAATGTTGATGTTGCTTGGGTCCTTTCTGAAAGATATGAGTGCACATACATTTAATACTAGATTGGTAAAATCTGATGAATTTCTAATCAATTATAAGAAAAAAGTTGGGTTTACATCCATTTTCAAGATTCTTTCACTTGTACCATACTCTAAAAGGTAGTTATTAAACTAAACCGAGAAACTTATTCAGATGATATATGCACTCATCATTGAGTGATGTATTGCTTATTGTCGCAGAAAGTGTCTTTCCACCATTCACGACAGTAAATGTTTACACAATTAAGTCTATACTAGTAATGAACTACAGTAGCACCAACCTGAGAAGAGCCTCTAAAGCAGTCCACAAAATAAGCTTTGATATTGGCAGACATTCATTCAGCAAAAGCAAGGCAACCACAGTCTGCTGCATCACAAATACGACATTATCTGAAAAGTGAAGGACAGCTGAACTTCATGAGACTACTTTCCTAACAGCTGAAGTTAAACAATAATGAAAGAAAAATGAACTAGTGATGCAGTAACCTACCAACAGGATTAATTCGAACGGCTTCACAAGAAACCCAAATGAGAAATAATGATGAGTTCAATTTCTGGTATGAAGGTTTCATTGACATGTACATGTAGCTGTGTGTGATATAAGTTACCCTATGGCTCGGTCATTCAAGCATGGACTCACAATACAACAACTTAGGTTCGACTCCAAGGATTGACACAGTACACAGTTACGATCCCAGTAGGAACATCATACAGGGCTCTAGACTAACATATGCAGGGGCAAGCAGGCAACCAATTTTTTTAAATATAGCAACTTCGGCGGCTTTGCAACTTTCCCTGACTACCCCTGTGGGCAAGGAACATGAAATGTTAGTCTGGAGCCCTGTCCAATATCATCGCAAATGGGTGAAAGATTCCCGCAGCGACGTTAAGCTCCATAATCACTCGCCCTGTCCAATATGACATGGCTACAAATAGAACAAAACCAGATATTTCAGTTGATGACAGATCAGTGTGATGGGATACTACTTACCATAAACTGTATCGGTCTTCTCTGTACAGGCAGCTTTCTTCATAAGCGTTGACCAAACAGACTTTGTCTTGGTCACGGCTTTAGCTCTGTCCATGGGGCTGTGGAGCAAGGAAATACCAATAACTATTTTGATTGGATAAGGGCTTGGTATCGCAGTGGGAATATTCCACCCTTACACAATGACAAACTGGTAAGTAATTTATCTCGAAGTTTCGACTATTGTCATGTTGCAAGTGTTTAAACAAAGTGGTGCCAAGTCACGATTGATCAAGGTATCCTCAACAAAATTAATTAACCCACGCCTTGCTGAATTAACAACAGACACTGCTCTTTAGGGCATCCCCGGTAGCCTGCAGCAGGGAGAGGCTTAAGGGCCAGTAGCCTCTTTGGACAGATAAATTTAGGTCTACATTATTTTATCAATGAAGAATTTCTAAACATCTACAGATTCCAGGTAGATTTCAAGAATTAGCAGAAACACTGAAAGAATGGCAGCAGATTCCTCAAGCAGTTCTGAAATTTGGTGGACAATTATCCAATCAAAATATCTGCTTCTCCTTAATTTATTTTGCCAAGTATAAATTACTAGGAAGACAGCAACAGTACACACCTGCAGTGAGGCAGACATACAAGGGCAGCCCACAGAGTGGACAGGAACCCGACGTCTGACAGCTTGTCAGTGGCCACATCCTCCAGTACTGACAGCAAGTAATTCTGAAAGGTTTTCTCCTTTAGACGACTGTAACAGAAGGCAGAATGACCAGGTCAATTAGGAAACTCTTTGAGTACAATTTCATGCTAAATATCAAATCTCATATGGGGATTTGTGAACAAAACCTTGAGTTGAGCATGAGTGTATAGAAAAAGAAAAGGTTTCATAATTTCGGAGTTAGATTTCTCATTCAGGAATAAAAGTAATTCTTGGAATTGTAAGATAATGCTGTAAGATGTGAAATGTTGATCATTGCCCACCTCTTGCCAATGTGAACCTTGAACTCCAGGTTAACGACCTTGAGCCGATCCAGTTCTGACCCGTCAGATATGACCTTGACCTTGTGCAGGACTAGGTCAGTGATGATGGCCAGGAGTACGTCCTTTGTGTCATTGTTGGAGGTTGCTATGTGCGTCTGGACATAGGACATTAGGTTTGGCAGGACATCCTGAAAAATTAACAGGGTAATCTAAACTATCTGTGCATAACTACCCTTGACAATAATAATTCTAAGCTGCATCCCAGGGCTATACATTAACCTTTTGAGGCATCTGTCCCTATCCAACATGAAACTACTTCCCTTGTAGAGCTTTTTAATCCAGGCTATTTCACAATTCAATCCTGTCCCGAGCAGACGGTCAATCCTTAATCTAGAGCATTACATTCACACACCTTCTTGAAGAGACAGCGATCGTGAGATATGAGCAAGATCTTCTCAACTATCTATGCTGTATTACTGCTAACGATCCAAGCCTCCATGTACATACGTACCTTCTCAAAGAGAAACAGATCATACAGCGACTTTGTGAACTCTCGTAGATGACGAACAGGAATCTTAGACTGGAACACCTGCAGGACAGTTGTAAACAGGTTAGTTCACGGACAGCACACACAATATTAACCCTCTCCCTGCTGCAGGCAACTGGAGATGCCCTAAAGAGATGCATATTCTATGAGGGAGATGGTTAAACAGCAGCTACGACAGACTCTAGATATATACACGTTCCACCCAGTATGGACAATATAGAATATCAAAACGCTAATTCATAACCTCTGGACATTGGACCAACTGACCTGTCCCAGTATCTTGGCCGTGATGCCCATGGTGAGACTGTTACTCAGGTTGACCAGTAGAGTGGACACGGTGGACAGAACTGTCTGACCCATGACCTCTGGCTGGACACAAGACTTCAGGATCTGGAACAACACCTGTGGGGCATACGACAAATCTAGCTTACCATTTCTTCCCAGGTCAATGTGATTAGCATGCTAAAGTTAAGCAAATTACCATAGCGAGCTAACTGTCGCACGCTAACCTACAATTTTGGGGATCTGTCTCTTAGCAAGTTTACTTTGTACGCTAACTGGAACAGTTTAAACTTTAGTTAGCATGCAATATTTAGTGTGCTGACGTAGTTTAGCATTCTAAGTTATGTTATGTTTGTGTGCTATCCATGTTAGTGAAATGGACAGCTGGATATGGAACTAATGCCTTAATTTCAAATGCCAATCAGAATTCTTTTTTCAATTCATTCAAGAAAACATGCATAATTTCACTCATTAACTTAATTTTCATTATTTTGACACTAAACAATGCCATATGTGACTGTATAAAGTAACACTATTCAACATCAGATTGTATTGTGGTGTGTTACTTGCCTCTGCAACTTGAGTCGCATCACACACTAGCGACCCCTGGTGGTGGTTGAGCCAGATGGAAGTCACACGCAGCAGACGACACAACTGTTCGACCTTCACCTTCTGCTTCTGTCCGGTCACTTTGGTGCAGTCAGTGTGAAGAGTGCTCAAACTCTCCTACATAAAAACAGCCATTTTCAGAGTAGGAAATAAAATGCCTATATATCCACAATGTTAATGGGAGATTTTTCATGTTATTTACTTTTCAGTTTTGAAATTGGATAATTTTTACAGAAATCATAATTGAGAAACAATACTACAAAATGTATAATGATAAATGAGGAAAGACAAGTAATTCCAGATAATATTAGGAAAAACAGACAAGTTGATGCTTTCTATAAGAGTGTCTCACCGATGTGAAAAGGGGAGATAACCCAGAAATTACTTGCAATAATGAAAGATATATAAATGTTTCTGATTTTTTTTTACAACGAATGTACACTGTGATGGAAAATCTTAAGCACAAGTGGATATATGGATGATTTTCGCCTGACACTCATCAATGTAAGGATAATACAAGTAGCAATAACTGTAGCAAAATAGCAAGTGCTCAAGACTCAGTACTAGACTCTACTCTCACCAACAGAACGCTCCACAAGACTGCAATGTATTCCTTGTTTGTGTACTCTGCACAACACCTCATCATGTGACCGACCGCTTGCTCCACAAGTTGCCATGGCAACTCAACACCAGCCTTGTCATTCCCAAAGTCGGGTCCCAGTTTTGATAGTATGATCGGGAGTATCTGAAGAATACCAAGGATACCAGCAATGACCAGATGCATGTCCTATCGCAATGTACAAGCAACAACAGAGAGCAATAATCACTTCAAATATACATGGTAAGGTAATATCTATGGTGTATTCACCAAATTCCATTGTGTATTTACCATGTATGATTGTGGTGTATTTACCACAGATTTCTTATAGTATATTTATTGCATATTATTTCCTATGGTGTATTTTACCACGTATGGACACATTTCCTATGGTTTATGTACTTCATATTTCCTATGCAATATTGTACCACCATGTACACATTTCCTATTCTGTATTTACCTGCACTGCTGTGCTGTGGAACTGCTTCTTCACTCCCTTCAGCAACTCAAACAGAAGCTGGCCAACACCATCTGCCTTCTGATAACAAAAACATACAATCATACATAGATTGCATTCCACTACTAGACATCACTAGCCAGCGGATTTCTGCGGAGCGTCGCCTTGCCTGTATAGAAACAGATAGCATTATGCAGATACCAGAGATTACTAAATGAAGGACAATAATTCTTAATAACTTACATCTGGATTCTCTTCAAGTGTGGAGAGCAAGAAATCAAAGAACGAACTTTTATCTTTGACCTGTGAAAATACAAAAGATATCAGTTATACTGAATTTACTAGAGGATAATGACGAAATCTAAATAATGTTATTGTGAAACCGCTCACAATATTATTTAAATTGTGCTACAAACATGCAACATCAAAACTAATTCCTGCATAGTAAATAACTTATGACAAACACCAAAGTTATCTGTGGTGAGTGAATTACTGCTTCACGTCACAGTGGGAATCTTTCGCCCAAAACATGGCAAAGTTATCCATGTCAAACTATTTAATAATATAATATCAATAAATAAAATAAATAGCACTTGCCTTCCTCATCAGAAAAGCAAAACTTTCTGCTGCAAATTTCCGGATATAGCCCTTGTACCGACCGCCTAGTAGTGAAGAGAATAGGCTGCAGAGAAAACAACAAAAATATTATAATAGAAACATAGCAATTTACACCAAATACAAGAAGTACAATATATGAAGACCTTTAACAAGAGGGTAATAATGGAAATGAGAAATTGTGAAAGGTTACCCTGGATTGTCAAAGGTGAGTGAGTGAGTGAGTTATTGTTTTTCGTCACAGCAGGAGGAATCTTTCACCCACAAACAATGAATCAAAGGTCAGAATTACGACTATAAAGAAGCTGGTGTGACACCTACCCAAACACCTCCTGGATGTCCTTCACCAGGTAGCGCCACAGGAACTTGAAGAGGTACGCCAGACACGTGAACACCTTCTCCAGGACGTCGACGTCATGGCTGTTGGAGTTGAGAACACGCACCAGGGTCTGGAAGAAGTCGTGGAAGTGCCGGTAGAAGTCTGTCTGCAGGTCTCTAGCCAGCTGTACCACCAAGCTGAAGGAGAACATGATACGGACTCATCCTACTGTGGGATACAACATGATACAGACTCATCCTAGTGTGGGATACAACATGATACAGACTCATCCTAGTGTGGGATACAACATGGAATCCAACTACTGGATCATGAAGCATGGATTGGGGGGGAAAGGCATGCACCATTGCTGAACTGAATTTATTGATTGGTCGAATTATTTCTTTACGTCGCAGCGGGAATATTGCACACAGGTGACGACTACAATGTTAATTAACACAAAAGCACAACTGAAATTCAGAAATCTAATAATGCAGGAAAAAGAAGTGGCCCATTGGATTGTCTATTGGATTGTAAAGACGTGCATCACTGGCCCTTCTATCGCTACCCATTCGAAAGTAAATGTATGACAATTAACATTGGTATGAAGTGGTCTGTTGAATTTCCATCACCATTGCAAATAGAGGAGATTTTATCGACTAATAACCAAAATGAGATGTACAGTGCCCCCTCGATATAAGGCTGTTCGATACAGAGCGGATTCGGATATAAGGCTGGGTCAGATGTGGACC
>JAUTBQ010151043.1:0-14011 GCA_032361185.1 Lepetodrilus ovalis | reverse complement strand
CTCTCTCTCTCTCTCTCTCTCTCTCTCTCTCTCTCTCTCTCTCTCTCTCTCTCTCTCTCTCTCTCTCTCCCTCTTACTTTCCCCTTCCATCCTATCTCTCCCCGCCGTCCTTCCCTATATCTCATACACCTACCCTAATTTCTGTCTTGTATCTACATGTCCCACTGTCTACTAACAAACCACTCGATCCACTCCGTATTGAACCCACCATCATTATCCACAAGCTCATGATATACTCCTGCTTATCATCGATATAAAACAATACATTCATATGAAATCATGGAATTGCAATAGACAAATGAGTGCCCTCCATCAATATTTAAATTCAATTTAGATCTTGTGAATAGATGCAATGATTTCCATGGTGCCGACAAAAATGGCCGTCGCCCAAGTGTTCCGGTGGAATATGGCAGTGACATCATTGTCGCCAAGGTGAGATGTATATATTATATCCTCACAGTCTGATTGAATAAGCACATTATGGAGACCAGATTCTTTTTCAAAGTAATTATTACCACAGACATTATTGGCAGCTAAGATTAGTTGCAAATGAAATTTGCAAATGTTATTTAAAGAAGAGAGCAAAAATATATACTGTAAATGCTATAAAATATTTACAAGGCTTCTACTAATTTCATTATTTACATTTCTAAAAGCAAATCAACACGGTTTCTGGTTCTTTAACTAAAATTTAGTGATTTTTTTTTCCGAGTACAAAATATAAGTAACTATTTGATAAGAAGATATAATAATAGCATTAGAAAGTACTCCTGCTACTGGGGTACCACTATTAAGTGCCAGATATTCCATTTACCAGGAAGAATCAAGGACATGTATTAAATAGTAATTTGTTATTTAATGAAAATTCCAGTTTGCTTGATTTGTACAGTAACAGAACAACTACTCAATTGTAAGAGGATATTAATTAACTATAAACATTTTAATTGGCTAAACATTTGTATAGAGATCAGTTAATAATTAAATATATGTTGCATTTTAATTATTTAAAAGATAAAAATCAAGTAGGTTTATTAATGATCATGAAAAGTTGAAAAATGAACCATATTCCCAAAACTATGCTTGATGTCAGCAAATCCATACATGAAAACAAGACTGTAAGATGATTTGACATGAGCTGTCATTATTGTTGCTAAGTAATGTCATAATAGAATCCCAATGTGGTCCTAATAGCTCATCATTGGCCGGCACTTCTGATCAATTCAACATCAATAAAACCCTTGTAGGAATAAACCGGGCCAGCATCAACGCAACGTGTAACCAAGTAACCTCGCCAATGCAGGTTTTGTTTTCAGCAGCGTGAAATCATTGCAATGCAAACACAGATAGGATTGCATCCTTTGAATCCATAAAACCTCCACAGAAACAAACAATCATATTCTTTCTTTATATTTTTTCAATGGTGAAATGCACGATCAAGATTGACTAGATACTATTTACCAGCGCTGTTAAGAATTACAAGAAATTGGTTCTTTTTTTATCATCATTCAGCCAACAGTGACAAGAGATGGTGAGGTATAATGAAAAAATCAATTGGTTCTTGATGAGAATAAGTTGTAGAGATGTTCAAGTGTTGCCGCTGTATCTGTTGTTAATGTGTTTATTGTCTGAGCAAGGTGAGATCCATGACGGACGCCTACTCGACTACATCAGCGCTATTGTCAGAGTTTATTAGGTAGGATGAATGAGATCTCCATTTAATTTCTACAATTTAGATCTAACATTATAAGCAATTATGGTATTATACATATACATGTACATACATTTTGTGCTCATGATTTAGATTTAATAACAAGCATTTCTGGTGTTAAATTATTATTTTTAAAGTTAATATATGTATTACAATTTAGATTTAATGTATAAAGCACTTCTTGTGTTAAAAAAACACATTCATTTAATTTTTACGTTTTTACTAGATTTAATGTAACAAGCATTTCTTGTGTAAAAAAATGTTGTACCTTTTACAATTTAGATTTCTTGTAACAAGCATTTCTGGAGAAAACACTATTAATTAAATTTGTACAACTTAGATTTAATGTAGCAAGCATTTCTGTTGTACGGTAAATCTTTTTTACTCGTTGAATTTTTACATTTTGGATTTAATGTAACAGGAGTGTCTAGGATGAAAAAAGAACCAAAACTATTGTGATTCAAAGAATACGCAATTCTGGACACAAATTGGATTGGCTTTCCTAGTATCATCCCTAGCAGAATTCTATATCTATTTACAAATAATTATCAAATGCGCTTTAGCAATCAATAAACAAAATGCCACTGGCCACGTCAACATATTTTCCAATTTAAGAATTAATCTTAGTCAAAGAAAGCACATCCATTTATCATCAAAAGTGACCTTTTCCCTTTTGAAGAAACCCAGTGGCACAACTTATTACAAGAAGAAACACTGAACCCGTAATCATATTAACTTCAGGCTCAAAGAAGAAAAAGATGTCATGCTACACTTTCTGTGTCCGAGTAGAATATCCACGCAGGACGGCGGCATACTGATACACAGACACCAGATAAATCCTCTGTCGGATAATTCTGACACCAACAAAATATTAGTGCTAATTCCGACTAATAATGTGGATTATAAGCAATAAGGTCGTGGATCCGAGGCAGCAATACGGCTGGAGTTGGCCCGCAAGATAGGATTGGACGGTAATGATGTCTAAGTGTGCAATACTGCTGGACAATCGGCTCACAGGCGCGTTTACTCCCCGTGGTAAGTATAAGAAGCTTATATTTCTGGAAACCCCCTGATCTTGAGAAGCCATATCCAGCTATGATTGAAGACGTAAGCCAACGGCCATGATAGGGCTGTAGGTTCCAACAGGAACTGAAGACCGGGAAATGTCAACCTTAGTTTGATATAATAGGGAGAGTACTGGGGTTAAGTATAGAAAGTACTGGGGTTGAACTGAAAATAGAGATAACAGGATTAAAATTGAAATTATTATCTGAAATATAGAAGATTTTGTTCAATATTGAACTATTCACGATTACTTAGGAGATAAACAGTTCCTATTGCAGATTTTCCAGGAGGTTGTCATTGTTTAACTAGTGCCAGAGATGTTAAATTCCCACCTGGTTAAACAACGATAACCTTCTGGAAAATCTGCAGTAGGAACTGTTTATCAAAATTGTACTATAATTGATATGTCTGCAACATGGCATTGTCCAACAGGAAAACAAACTGGTATCTTATTACTGCAATGAATTGATGTTTCCTCAGTTTGCTGTCTATCAGAGACTGATTGTTCTTTAACATGTGCCCAGTTGTAGCCCATTGTGATGTGACATATGGTACGTGATGTGACATACGGTACGTTCAGCGGCGGCTCGTAGTAGTCTGCCAGACATGACCAGCAGTCTTGCAAATTAAAAGTTTCAAACTAATTTGTAAATCGCTCGTTTGAAAACAAATAACTTTTCAGAATGCAAGTACAGTGCCCCTCGATATAACGCTGAAGTTTGGGTCTATGATATACCCCCCCCCCCCCCCACCTTATAGTACCTGCCTTATACGATATTACAGGGAAATAACAAAATAAAAAATGGCATCCACGTCTGACCCTGCCTTATATCGGAATCCACTGTGTATCGGTCCGTGTTATATCGAGGGGGCACTGTACTTTAAAATATACTGCATTGGATAGTTTCTACATCATGGCAATGGGTTTCTAGCTCATGACAGAATGGTCTTTGCCAGAATAGAATGGCACTAGCAGTAGATAGCCAACTCTGTGCCAGTGGAGTTGTCGTCCAGGGTGTCATTTCACAAAGCTCTTGTATCCATTATGAGACCATATAGTTTTTGTAAGTGCACAATCCCCATGTTACATATAAAAGAGATCACTACAATAAGAGAGCTCCGTGAAATGATACACAGGGCTTCTAATGGCACCTAAATTGCTGACCATGTTCTTCATACCGTTAGAGCACTTCATTAAAACTATCGTCAAGTTCTCAATACGGACTTCCTTCTATATACTTTAACTCGATGAATGATTGACCTAATGATCCAGATGTTTTGCTTACTGATCATATTTTAATAAAATTGGAAGTTTCCGGTATATACAGGGATCTGACAGTGCAATCCAGAATATTAAGTCCATTGTTAACATCACGAAAATCTATAGCCCTGTAGGTATTAATAATAAATTAAGATTAATGTCATTAAAAGACACTATATTTACATGTCCAGTATATTTTATTTTAACTGATAGATACAGCGATCAGAAAGAATGGACACTTTATAGAAGTACCTCGACCTGTAATGAGGTATCCGCATCAATCAGTAATGGCTGATGATGACCCTCCGGAAGAGCAGTACTTTCGGCGTGACCTTGACCCACAAGTTCCTTCAGTCTCAGAGCACTCTCCAATGGCTGGTAGTAAAGCTAGGTCAGTAATAGGATTATAATTAGAATAATGAAACTGAGCTATAAAAATGCTAGTTGGGAGTAGGTAGCAGGATCATTACAACTAGTTGATGATAAAGTAGCCACGATAATTGTTTGATGATACCAGGGGTGCTGAACTGACAAGTAGAATGGTCAGAGAGAACTGGGGCTTCTTGAAAGTGCCAGAACATTTCTAAAAGAACCAATATCAATGTGACTGGCTGATCATATGTAAGGACAATGCTTTTTTTGGTATGCGGGTTCTAAACTGAAAGGTAAGATGTACCAGAAGATAAAAGGTCTTTGAAAGTACTAAAACCTTTAGGTACCACTACTTAGTGAACTGACTGAGGCACCCAATTTGTTTTCCAAATGATGGCAACATTTTGGTTGAATTTTTGTTAATTAATGGAATTGATTTAATAAGCGAAATGCTCATACATGTACTATTATCTAAAAAGGATAAATATTGATTGTTACAGTGTATAATTATAAACATTTTAATCAATGATCAAGATAAGCTAGATTGATTGCCAGCTAAATAAAGAATTTCTACTTCCATCTTAGTTGTAATATATCATTTTCATTTTCTTAATGTTGTATTTTCAGGATGGATTTTTTTCTTTCAAAAAGCATCTGATCAGAGAGTGAGAATGTGCTGGAAGTGGTTGTGGGTGGAGATAGATCAATGCTGTCTGGTTATCTCTGGAGATATGGTGGAGATAGATCAATGATGTTTGTTTATCTCTGGAGATATGGTGGAGATAGATCAATGCTGTCTGGTTATCTCTGGAGCTATGTCCTTACAGAGGCACCATTCATAGAGGACACCTGGCCGCAACATAATGCTGTATCCTGCCCAATCAGTTACCATACATGTTACAAGACCCATTCCGTCCAATCAGTTACATGTTACAAGACCCATTCCATCCAATCAGTTACATGTTACAAGACCCATTCCATTCAATCAGTTACATGTTACAAGACCCATTCCATCCAATCAGTTTCATGTTACAAGACCCATTCCGTCCAATCAGTTCAATGTTATAAGACCCATTCCGTCCAATCAATTACATGTTACAAGGCCCATTCCAACCAATCAGTTACATGTTACAAGACCCATTCTGTCCAATCAGTTACATGTTACAAGACCCATTCCGCCCAATCAGTTACATGTTACAAGATCAATTCCACCCATACAGTTACATGTTACAAGACCGATTCCACTCATACAGTTACATGATACAAGACCCATTCCACCCATACAGTTACATGTTACAAGACCCATCCAACCCATACAGTTACATGTTACAAGACCCATTCCACCCAGTTACCATTCATGTTACAAGACCCATACAGTTACATGCTACAAGACACATCCCACCCATGCAGTTGAAAACTAAAGCCATTGCCATCCAGGCTAATGGAGCCAGGTGATAGGACCATGGCTTCCCGCAGTAATTCAGTGATATCAGCGAGATCTGTTTACAAATGGAAGAGAGGCTTGTCTATCAAGTATACATAATGGTAAACATTCTCTAACAGCCAAGGCTTCTAGGGATAACTCAAAGTTGATAATTGGATACATATTAGCTTTAACAGACATAGCATCAACTTTATTCTTCCATACGTCTCATGGTATCCTCAGTGATAAAGATACCGTGCATCTGAATGGGATTCAAACTCTGAAATCTTACTTTTGTAGTTTGACACACCATCACCATGCTATCACCTTTATCGTGAATCTGGGCCGTTCATCTCCAAACATTAAATTATTAGAATGTGTTCTAAGTAAGATAGGATTTGAAGATAAGATAAAGCTTCATTATTTTTACATGAATTTGGTTTGCACCATACAGATCACACCATATCACATATATGAAGGATAGACATAAACATAATGTACACTTCGGACAGTACAACAACACACATTAAATAAATGTAGATCTAATAAACATTTGATAAAATTTAGTAAAATCTTGACTGTTTCAGTAACAAGTGAACATAGTAATCTTTGTAAAAATAAAATGAAGCTATACTTATCTGAAAATTAAACTATTTTAGAGTTAGTGCAGTTGTACATTAAACAAAGACAATGATTTGCTTAATATGCTTATGTGAATATTTACAATTATAGAATATGCATTACTCATTCTCAATCTTATTTTCTTCTCTCCCCATCTTTTCTCTTCTCTTGGAGTAGTTTTCATGTAAATTGTAATAACTTGTAACATATTCATATCATCTTGAATAAACTATGTTTAAACTAAACTAAGCTACATATACATATGCTAGCTCTCTTGTACACTGAAAAACATGTTAGCACATCTAGAGGCCTCAGCCAATGAATACAAAGGACATTAGGTTGTATAGAGTTTATCCTATTAGTCTTGTACCGTGGGAAATCTAATTATACCCAAGAGTCACATGATGGGCGATCAGAATGCGCTGACCAATCAGACTCCAGCCAGTTTCTCTAATGAGCAATAAATAGTTTCTATTACCAATTTATGTTTCCGTATCGTAAATATCATAGATTTTGTCTATGATCACTTGAAATTGTCTAGGGGCCAGTTCTACAAACCAATTGCTCACAATGATCATTGCAAGCCCATTTGCTTCTTATCAAACAATACATGATAGCAGCGCTATAGTCACTTCGTAAAGCTGTTCTTAAGAGTATGCAATGATGTTGAGATCGAAAGCTTGAAGAGTGAATTATTGCTGTGGGTTTTCCCAATCCCAAATTTCGAAAGTCTTTCAGCAATATTGCAGTGATCTGTTTGTGAGGGGAGGTAAACCTGTAATAGCTTTGTGTTAAGGCAAGACTTGTATGGCTGATACCTACCAGACTACCGATGCTACATTCCTAGGACCATCATACTAATCTAAACTTCAGCTTAGAGGAAATATAATATTACTCTCCGAATGCCTCCTCCCCCACCCCTCCCAGCCCATCAACCCCAGGACTCATCATAAAGCGATAAAATATCAATTTTCAAACAAAAAATATGCAAAATCTATTGCAATACTACATGTAGATCTTCTAAAGCCAGGGCCTTGGGACTCCTTAAATATACCATACTGTCTGGGTCTCAACGATTCATGACGATATCACAAAAATACATCCTCATTGATGCCAATTGTCAACAGTTCTCTAAATATTACTATGAACATCCATCTGTCTATTAATTAATTTCCTTGATGTTTAAGAAACCAAAGTGTATAAAATGATTATCTAGATATATCTATGAAGGATTTCAGCTTAGGAATGTGTAATAATATATCCATCCTCATCATAATACTTGGATGTACCTTGTATGGTCAGATACCATTGTATTGGCTTGTACTAATAGATTGTTTCCATTTGTCTGTCTGTCTTTAAAAAAAAAGAGAAGAAAACAAATCTAGTTAACCATAGAGAATGATATACTTTGACTATTAAACACTACTTTCTACAAACTACCTATCATTCTATCCATTGGCAATGCCAACACAAACATAATGTATCCCGGATATTTGCACATGCCATGTTTTGTAGACTTCAATCATTGGCACGTCATTGTTCATTACCCACTAGCAACTGAGGTCTCAGTTTGAATCCCACGTGATTCACTGGGCGGTCTGCACCAAACATACTTGTAGAAATCATTCAGTCTCCACTACACTATTCCTTGCTGTTACGCCACGAAAAAAACCTGACAAAGAGCGAATTCACAAAAATGCAGTAAAGACCAAAGCCAAGCCTGTTTGTTTGTGAAGATGTTCCAGGATATGCATTCAGAGTATACTTGTTTGTCTGACAGACCTCGGAAACCTGAACAGAGGTGCGCTAGCTGTAATGGCATAAAGACGGGAGCACTCTGATTGAAAACAGGACTGACACGCCAAATGGATTTGAATTTACCTAATAGAGGCAACTGCTGAGAAAAAGCAACTACCGTCAATAAGACAGACTTTCCTGGAATTAGAAAGGTGAAGCAGTGACGTTTATTTTATTAGCCGAAAACCGACAGTGGTGGTGTCAGTATTCATGTAGGTCAAAACCGAGGTGTCAGTCTGCTCACGAACACGCAAATACCTCGTAAAAGTTTGATAGTAGCAGTATAGGTTAATGCTACCTTAAAATTCAACAGAAATAGGCACATTTGATGGAAACAATTCTTAAAATCAATTATCCTAAAAGGTAATCATGTGCACCTTATCTTCAATACTGTCCTTGATTAGGTCAAAGGACACTGAATAAAAGTAATAAAAAGTTGATGTCATATTCTGTGATATAAATATTTTATTAGGATTATTCAGAATCCGGTGATTGAATGTACCGAAAGTGATGCAAAAAGTTCAGGCATATCTCCAAATTGTTTCTCACTGGGATGTCCAAAAGTATCTAGAGCAATGTATTACATCAATGGCAATACATATTGTACTATATGCCTTACTTAATCAGTCTTCAATAGGAATACTGTATGCCATTTCAATAGCATTTATGCACCCACCAAAGACCATATTAGTCCTTACCAATCACTACATCACACTACGATAAGGCTGAACCCAGTAACAACTGTACATTATGGACATAGAACCATGGTAATACTAATGGTAATACTAATGGTAATGTTAATACTACTAGTAATGGTAATACTAATGGTACATGTAATGGTAAAACTACATACCATACTGAACACCACATCACTTACATGTAACTGTATGGTAATAGCCAATCCATTTATTCCTCATTGATAAAGCTTTAAGATTTTACAGATCCTTCAAAATTACTAGTACCGATTTAGCCATAGCATTCACTGCAATAATGAATGTAACCCTGATTATTATTGCATTCAACAATCATCTGCATTATAGCATTAAATAATTTTAGATGTATTGAATTGAATATGGATCGTCAACAGAAGTTGAGAATGCATATTGACAATGAAACGATACATGTAACCTTTCCTGGTACTGTAGGGAGTGTGTGTGTGTATGTGTGTGTGTGTGTGTGTGTGTGTGTGTGTGTTTGCGTGCATGTCTGCATGCGTGCGAGCGTGCGTATTTTTGTGTGGTGTGTGGTTTCTTTGTATTTAATACTGATGCTATCTTTCTTCATTTTTTCATTATTATACCATGGGTATCTGAATAATCTTCTAGCGCCTTGAATAGCAGCTTGGGTTGTATACTACCCAGGGAGATGAGAAGGAAATGTCATCACCATCATTATATTAATAATAATAATAATAATAATAATAATAATAATAATATTATTATTATTATTATTATTATTATTATTACTATTAAATATTATTATTATTAGTATTACTGTTAAATATTATTATTATTATTAGTAGTATTATTATTATTATCATCATCATGCATATTCCATCGCCTTCATAACTTAATGTAATTATCATTCACGGACAGTACTCACTTATTTTTCTTGGTCATAAGGACAATACCGGGCTCTTTCATGCCTTCTGAAATAATTATAGTATATTTGTCATAATAATTTTTGCCTTAAAAATATGTAATAAGGGGGCATACCTCCAACTTGCACGACTCAATGGAGCGGCTAAGTGCCAAATAGTGCACTTTGGTTAAAAGCATAAATCCTTCACCCCAGTACAAGAAAATGTGGATGATATTGGGCCAACCGCCAATATGGTCGCCAAATCCAAAATGGATTAATCAGCGCAGCACATACTATTGTTCCCAGGACACATTCAAATTATATACTAAGGTGCTTTATGTTCACTTTGATACTATACAATTAAAGGGGAAACACTTTTTAAATTCCTCTGGTCTCGTATTTATTTAGTGACTCGATGACAATTTTTGTATACTAGTATATATGTATTGTAGTGAGACAAAACATATATAAAATATGAAAATATTAAAAACCAGTGGGACAAGCGGAAAATGTAGCGTGTTTCCCAGTATACTTGTGTAAACAAATCAAATGCATATACTTTCAGGTAAAAATACGTTTGACTATTGAAGCGTGATTGTATGCCTTGAAGAAAAGAGTAATGCGAACATAGTTACTATTAATATCGCCACTATAGGCTTTGTAGCGAACTTGTAGGACCAGATACCTAACCTCCGTTGTCCCACCAACCTCAAACGCCACGTCTGGAAGAAACATACAATAATGGCATTGGATAACAATACTGTCAATAGTACTCCGATACTCCGATACTCCAATATACCGGACACTTCCGTTTTTGTTAAAATCTGACAGTTAAGCAAAACAACTGAATCATCAGATCAATCATTCATCGAGTTAAGGTATATATAATATAGCAGGAAATCCGTAATGATTAAAAGATGACCGGTAAGCGGAGGAACCGGTACATCGGAGACCGTTGTAACGGGGTCTGTACATACATGTGTAATTGCATTAAAGTGGCAAGACTATCTTTGCTTTGTTTAATGACCATTGACAAGGTTTTGTCATATTCTGATCCTTTCCAGACAAATATGTTTATTTTTCATGATTCCAAACATAATTGATAACACCTACCCTCCGAATTAGTGAACACCGTTCAGAGTGATGATATGTGATATGTGATATGTGATATGTGGCTTGTGAAACGTCCCTCCCAACGCCCCAGTATCCATTCTGTTCAAATATTCCATCATCCATGTCTTTGGGTGGATATTTTTGGTTTCAGAGTTTCAGAGTTTTTGTTTTATTTCTCTTATTCCCACCCACGGTGGTACAATATTACACATAAATATTACATACATAAATGAAATAGTTACTAGTAATTCAAGTGGCAAAAGCTGACATAATAATCTTAATGAAGTTGGATAGATTCTTAATTTCTTTCAGTATAGATAATAGTCTTTTATATGTATAGAGATTAGGGAAACAAAGATATTTGTCAGCGATATATTTGATACGTGTGTTTAAATTACAAAATTATAACATATAAAATATGAAATTTGTGATAACTATACAAGAGTATTAGTAAATAACAACATTTTGGTGGACAAATCAAACGTAAGTAGTCTCAGAGAGAAATTCGTTTGTCCATTATTTAGGTCAAACATCTGTGATAGTATGCCTTTAATTATAATAAATTTCATATTTTATATTAATTAGTGCGACACACTATCAATTATCTTGTCTTTGATGTATCAACTGATCTTATAGGAAAGTGACCGAATGTTTTGAGTTATCTCCATTTGCATTAACATAATGAAGCAAACCACATTCAGAATGCCGACCATTAGTTTGTACATTCGACTCAACTTATCGTGCGGTTGTACATAGTGGAATGTTCCGTCTACCATAGAGCGGTGGAAAGGTTTTTGGAAGTTCAAACATGGGTTTATGTACTTTGCAGTTGTTCTTAAGAACTAGTCCAAAACAACCATACATATCTGTGATGGTATGCCTTTAACTCAGCTTTAATATTGTTTTATGACTAATGATCAATTACTAGTACCCAATGGCTTACCATGATGGATTGGTGGACATTCTCACCCATTTTATGTTGCCACATACCAACTTAATAACACTTACAAATACTGTTGTGGAGTTTCGAACATGAAAATCCCTGACATGGATTATCCCATACCCACATTCATTGGAATAACTAATGTCCAATGACCCGTTGCTCACAACAGTTGTAGTCTACAATAGTTGTAAGTAAACATTTCAGACCCCATTACTAATAAGTCCATTGCATACAACGTTTTTATCGCTACAATACTTGAAAATAAGGTTAGCTAAAACTACTGTAGCGATAAATGTTGTTGTTCATGCAACCAGACTTACATTTGTAGCGGGTTCCGAAAATTTGACTATTGTAGACCACAACTGCCCTTATTAGGCATTAGGATCTGCTTTCTAAGTGCCTTTTAAGAGGCCAACCTTGGATTCAATCATGTTGTACCAACAGGAAAAGCTTCGCAACATCCGGAGATCATGAGATATCGGGGATGTCGCGAGGTCGATCGGAATGATGTCGGTACCTTTCGGGAGAGTCATTTTGGGAACTTCCTTGTCCCACGCGTATATTACTATGGAACCGCGCTTACAATGTCGCGCCTTATGAAATGTCTGGCCCCGCATGTCCCTTCCCCCACAGTTCCTGTAACAAGAAAGAAAGAGTTGATTACATGTAGGCCTACAAGTTTTAAACAATAAAATTGTGTGGCAGCCTGTGAGATCTCATTTAACTAAAGAAAACATTTTTGGTATTTAACTAAATTTGGTAACTATATTTGTATTTAGAATTTATATTTTGCAAATAATTATGCATTGCCCAATATTACAAAAGTGCGTAAAACATTAACAGTTTAGGTGTATCTATCATTCACCCATCAAACAACTCGTTTATACCAAGAACATTGTATATAACTCGAGTCGTACTAGAACGTGGCTTAGCGGGTGGTAATTATTATTATAATTATCTTTTCTTTTTTTTAAAATTGGAATTTAGAACCGCTTTCGAGATTCGCTTATATCACGGGTTCTCAGCTTATTGTAGGACGCAGCAGGAGGGAAGCCGTGACATCTGTAGCACTGAATGTTGCATTAAACCTGCGATCATCGGCTGGGTCATCCTCGTACCCAGGGGGTAATTAATTCCGCTCAGGTCACACTGCATTCTACACCAAATCCATTGGTTGGCTGTAGTGTATGCGCACCTTTCTCTCTAGAGGTGTGAAAGAAGTACCCACATGCTGTGTCCTTAGAGGAATTAAGGACCCATGTGGCGCGAGGATGAAGCTGGTAGTGACGGTAGGTAGAATGATAACTGTGACTTGCCACGGTACAGCTAAACAGCGTGTCCTATCAGGAACATTATCAGCAAATATATATATATATATTAAACTAACACCAAAAGAAAGTATACCAAAATAAAAGTACGTCATTTGTTTTAGAACTTAGAAAATAGATATGAAATAGTACATAAATATGTCGCACATATACAACCAACTGTATTCAGTGAAAATATGTGGGGGTAAGTGAGAATTCTCTTTCTTTTTCACATCGCGTTGTTTATTCGTCATGAAAATTATATAATTAACAGAATTCCGAAAATACTGCGAATCAAATACATTCATCAAGGATTATTACGCCCTTTCTCTCTTAGAGATTTAAAATGCGCATCAGTTATTGGTCTGTATGGGGCATATGTTCCAAATTCGATAAAACACACATTTTGGCTTGTTGAAATGTACAGCAAACCTATGATGTTTAAAGCATACCAATCGCCTGTCATTATGGGCCTACAGTAAGGTATTGTTTTACGATTATTTCATAGAATTACGCCGTATCAGTTACTTAAAAAAATATCACATTTTGATAAATGGGCAATTTATTCCTTGTAACACGTTCTTCACGGACAGAGAAAGATTACTGTTAAATTTGGGCTTTGTGATTCTACCGGGTATGTTACAAAACCCCTCAGCAACACCGCCATGTCATATCACTATTACCAGACATGCCTTGCTTTCAATCTTTCTAGCAGTAGAGATAAACAGATTGCATTCTTATCTCTGTGATGTAAAAAAATTACATATATTTCCATAGTGGTAGTCCAGGTGCAGCTATAGGAATCCAAACCTCCACCACT
>JAUTBQ010151032.1:0-14014 GCA_032361185.1 Lepetodrilus ovalis | reverse complement strand
GCGAGAGAGAGAGAGAGAGAGAGAGAGAGAGAGAGAGAGAGAGAGAGAGAGAGAGAGAGACACTGTTTATTATTGTCACCCGTTGTTACACGAGATAAAAACGTCCTAAAACAACTTTATACAATGGCTATATGAGAGACATATATACATACATTTGTTACTATTTAGTAATGTATAGTATACATTCACTGTTACAGGGTACAGTTATCAGTACAGGATACAGTCAATACTAAGAGATAGACTTACTAATGTAAGATACACCGCATTCTTTAGTAGAAGATACATTTATGTTTATACTAGTATATGTATAGTAACTACAGTATAAGGTAGAACGTATGTTATACTAGTATGTACAGTTATTACAATAAGGTACATTATTTCTCAGGAGAACGTAGGTAGTACATTATATGTAGTCATTATTACTTAGTATATTGAGCCTCTAGTATAAAGTACACATAAAAAGGTACATTCTATCCTAAAGGGTACACTTACTAACACTGTAGGGTACAATGCATGGTGAAACATAATTACATGGTATATGATACATATGCTAGGAAGATTAGTTTATTTGCAATAAGTATTATCCGGCAAATACTAAGAGTGGTCTTAATCTATAAACTCCACCGAATTAAGATTTGGAGATTAGTATTTATCTTAATCACTTCCTATGTGAAACTATAAATAAAATAGTTAAATGTGATCTGTATATTAGCGAATTTATGAATATTGAGACTCTTTGTTTTCCTGGTTTATTGATGAGTTTTGTTAACTGTTCACAATGCTTGTTTATTAAATAGGACCTACATAGGAATGGCTATGTCCATACGTTACTGTCAATACATGTGTTTGTTCTGGTTGTAGTGAATCACTTGGAGCGGAAACCCTGTTCTCAATCATATCAAAGTTATTCATTCATATCAACTCCTTTTTTTTTCTTCTTTTTATATATTTACATAAACATAACTCAAATCTATTCTGACGGAATCATGTGACGTGTACTCGGTCATGTTATATGGTGCGTGTGTACCCGTCGTGCCGACTCGACGTCGTCATTGTCGACGTCGCTGAAGTAGGCAACATCGCAGCCGCCAATGGCCCACCCACCAATCGACACGCGATATTTGAACGGCAGCGTCTACACATTTATAAAAACACAACACGCTTTAGGTAATCTTCACTCAAGCTTATTAAGTTGTTTTCAAAATGTTGGCATCTCGGAGTACCGTGTACATGATACAGCGATGTGTCAAGACGTCAGCCAGCCACGTTTAACACTAACACGTAGCCACGTCCAATCCCTACACACATGACAGCTTTATAACCGTCATACGTCTCAATCATTATTACGCAACCACTGCGCCCACGAAACCAGATATCAAGAAAATTCAAACATAACAAATCATTAAATTGACAGATGATGCGATCAATGTTTGAAGGCAATAAAAACTACGAAACCTTTCTTTTGTCTCCGTCAAGGATGCGTGTCACGGGAGGTCAGACGTAACGTAACATACATGTCACGTGGGTCAGACGTAACGTAACATACACGTCAACGTCACGGAGATTGGACAGTGAATGAGGTGATGTGATTGATGCTCTGAAAATCGTGAATGTTTACTTGAATTTGTCAAGTACTTGGAGATATACTACTACTAGTATAGTATAGTAGTAGTAGTAGTAGTAGTAGTAGTAGTAGTAGAAGTAGTAGTAGTAGTAGTAGTAGTGATAATATTACAAATAAAATAAATACATAAACAAAACAAACAAATAAATAAATAAATAATATTAATGATAATAATGATGATGATAATAATAACAAAAATAATAATAATAATAACCATAATAAACTTTAGTATATACAACAATATAATTAATGATGAATTGATTCAGGAAGTGTGAATCGCGTCTCATGATTTAAGAAGAGAAATGGGGATTCATCGATGCATTGGTGAATTTTGACAGTCCTAATACGCATGCACACGATGTTGCTGGTGATATTAGAACCTGCTATATAATATCATACTTTCTGACACATCAGAACAGCCAGTCAGTCAAATTTACATTGTCATTATTCCAAAAATGTCAGCACTTCCTAGTTCACATGTTGCTTCTGAATCGTCTTGACATTCTGTCATTCTTCCATCAAGGGTTCAAAGACCAGGTGCATGTTTAATTCTAACGAAAACACCGTAATCCACCTTCTGAGCGATCATGAATAAACCACGACTATTGCATTCCCGCTTCTTACTCCAAAATACCAAAGGCAAACAGTTCACGAATAATTAAGCAAACCCTGTTCTTCAACGGTGTTCTTATAACGTAATCCATCTATGAATAATTATGTTAATGTTGAACGGGCACGAAATCACGTAAGTGAGTACCAATGAATATTACATGCAGAATTATATTAACTCAATAAGACGAACGAAAGAGGATTATACTCCGAGATTTTGTCAGAATCAAATATAGGTGCGAATTAACCTCAACGTCAACGAAATGATTGAATGATCGCGAAAGCTATTCGATTGAGATCGGAGTGTGTTCGTATATGTTAAACTTCTGCTCCTCCAATAACGGCGGATTTCGAACTATCTTTTCACAATCATGTAACTACCGCGTAACAGCATCACTCGACGTGTATATGATAATGTATTGAAAACGATTTGGAAAGCTGAGCTTCGACGAGAGATGTCCATACTATAAGATGTCCATCAGATGTCCATAAGATGTCCATAAGTCCACCGCAACCATTGGATCCGTTGCATTCCAGGAGCCAGTCGTGTGAGCAGTTGCAATGGTCAGTCGATACACCAGTTTGTCCAAATCGAATAAACTGGTCGTGAACTACAGCATTTGAACAATCGAATATAATAATGACAAAAGACATAGACTAAATGACATTGGTCATTACAAGCAGGTATCTATCGACCATGAGCACTTTAGTACCATTGAACCGCCGACAAAACTACAATTATTCCATTGTCAAGGTCACCGAGCAAAAGTAGATTTATAGCCAAAAAGTCGTGTGGATGGAGAAGTGGATGAGTGGTAAGCTATGAGTATTCAGTCATATACTGTACAAATAATATGAAAGAACACATTAATTGATGTCTCTGTTCACACAGCAGAGAATGGGTACCCGGATGATATGGGCATGTCAAGATGAACCTTCTATAGCGCCTTGAATGGCAGCTTAGGTTGTATACTCCCGAGGGAGTTTAGAAGGAAAAACAAATGAGAACACACTGATCCGTCGGGTATTAATGTAGGTTTTTGAGTACGCAGTAGAACATGGATTTGGCGCAATATACATTTACACAATATTATTATTATTATTATTATTATTCAATCAGTTAATGAGAAGCATTATCAGCTCTTGCCTATGCACATTTTATAATCTTGCCTATGTTACATCTACCAACTTTTATCAATGTTACATCTACCAACTCTTTTCAATCCTATGCAATATCTACTAACTACACTCACGTGACATATCTACCAACTGTTGCCCAAGCAACATATACCAACTCTTGCCCAACTCTTGCCCAAGCAACATCTACCAACTCTTGCTCAAGCAACGTCTATGAAATCTTGCTCAAGCAACATCTATGAACTTGCCTAGTGCAATTACCGGTGTTATATCTATCAACTTTTACCAAGTAGACCTATTACATCTACTCTTACCTAAGCCACGTGTCTACTATGTTCACATGTTACATATATCAACTGTTGCCCAAGTAACCATACACCTACAAATGCCTATGTTACATCTACCAACTTTTACCATTTGTTACACCTATCAAATATTTCCCACGTAACATCTGTATCAACTCTTGCTTAATAGTGCACTATCTGTACTGTTAAGATAGATTTCCGAACAGGGATTCATGTATGGACAAATTGTAAAGAAAATCAACAAATTACGATTCTTGAATAGAATGATCCCTTATCCTAAGCGTCCAAGAGAGGTCATTATGCATCGAATAGTTCGGAACACCTTTGAAACGCAGAAATCGTTTCGTGAGCATGTAATTGCGTGTATTTAAAGTAAAATTACTTAAATAACAGGCGATCTCCGTTCGAGTATGTCACGTAGTGCGATATCAAACCATCGCTCGGATTCCCTAAGTGTAGAAATTTCGATTTCTACTCATTTAACTTAATTCAATCTCCGTTCGACCAGAAACGCGTTCGCTTGTTTCGCACCCCATAACCGTCGCTTTCTTTGTTCTGGCTGGTCTGTTGGAAATGTTCGAAATTGATTGCTCTCTTGTGCCAGACTAAAACTCAACATGTTTGTTTCATGGAACCTACACATCCATTTGTAATTGCCCTCCCCGCGGGAAGTGCCTGGGGTCTTAAACTTTAACACTAGTGTTTAACCTTATTAATAATACAACCCCGACCGCTGGATGCAAAGGGCGCGTGACCTCATGTATGTCATGATGGGGCGAAACAAAAGCAAAGAGAACAATATTAAACATTTGCCGTTTAAATCCTGTTCCATTATTCATACAGTGCAACGACGTATGGCACCACTGACTCTCAGATGACATGTAGACATAAATGTAGAATGGGGAATGGCACGGAGTTCGTTAATAATACCGATACACAGTATCTGGCAAGGGCTCATCGGGGACTACAAATTTAACACGATTCTCTGCTTCTTTTATGTCTAGTGAAGTCTTTGTCTGTATACGGCTTCAAAACCGGCGCCAGTCGAGTGAGCTCAGAAATGAAATTAACTTTGTGTTTTTCTTTGAAAGCTAGGTTTTAGTTTTAATTTAAAGCTTCCTCAAACGCGCTGAGGTGGAAAAGAACACAAATAGGACATTGATGGAATTTCTTCACTTTGGCTCCAAATCCAATCAACCATCCGATTATGCGCAGTACACTTTGAATTTAGATTCCGTGGGGGACTAGTGCATATATTCGACTGTACCACCCAGAGGAACGCTTTTCCCTCCAGAGATTCTTTTGCCATGCACTTTGATGATCTTGTTCTTACGCACGCACTTACGCGCACACGCACTCTGACACAAACACGCACACACACGATCCATGCTCTTTGGTATGCTATTGTCTTAATTAAATGCTTGAATGAGAATTAAACACTAAGAAAGAGATAGTAAGGCAGGCTTGCACGGATGAAGACACGCTTATTAGGCTGAATATTCGCTCCATCTCTGTTCATATCGATATGTCAGTTTGAAGCATACCAGAGGTCTCGGTATAGTAGGCCTACCAAGGAATCGTCTTATTTTACAGAGCATGTTGATAACCTCTCGTGTATGAGTCTAAATACTACCGTTATAAACTTAATTACATGGCCGGGGGGTGTTAGTGGGACACTCCTGTGTGTGGGTGGTGGGTGGTTGGTGGTGGTGGGTAATACAGGAGGGTAGAGGCTTTTAAAAAATGGTTTCACCTTGTTTATTTGACCTCAAGTGCCTATAACGACTTTATATAGAATTCAAAGCTATACGAGGATAGTTCAAAAGGCCCACTTAAATCGTCCGTACAATCTGTACGCATATACATATCTACGAGTTCGGTCAGTACTGCTTTATTTGTTGTAGTCACTGACACATTGCTTGTTCAATTGTAGGTCGCCATGCAGTTTATCCGTCCATTGAATCTCTGAATTTAAATGTAACTCTGGTTCAATGGGGGTCTTCAACTGCGACTTACCGCCACGAACACGAATAGCCAGGAGTTTCCAAAGCAGGGTTATTGGCCAGAGTGGCTTATTACTGTGGGAATGCCATCATAAAATATAAACGGGCGAAGAATGTCCAAATCGTCTTTTATTCATGGGTGAACTTTTCTAAAAGCAAACAATGGTCAAAACACAGCTAACAAACGCTATGCAATGAAGGTTCCCCTGATACCAGATGTCAAGAAGGCGTTGAAACGGTTCGCCCTGACAACGACATTGTATGAAGCAGGATACTCAACGCGACGCCATGAAAGAAGATAGTTTTTCATTTCACATTTCACTTTGAATTCTTTACACCGCTAACCCGAGGTGACCTTTTTTTTCGACATGCCCATGAGACGGTGACCTCGAGAGAGGTCACTGACAACGTCCTATCACAAAGGTCTCCAAGCCTCTCTAAACTTCAACAAGGGTTGTTAAAATACTGCTTTATGATAGCGATTTAAAGAGCAGAGATTATAGACGAGATATCAAGATGTCGATCTGTCCCTAGAAGAGTAAACAAAACTTTTAGAAAAAATATACCGTATACATATTACCGAATTTGATCATGAATCTTTAAATGCTTGGCGTTCTATTTATGTGACTTATCTTACACGTGTATTTGATTTTATTACTTTATTGGTGTAAATATGTACTTAACATAACTTTCCCATCTATACAAAAGATAAATAACATTTCAAACATACTACTGTTTTACAATTAATATATTCTTTCGACCATCTATAAAACATCAGCATCTATTATAATACTACAACTTCGAAACACATATACATGTACACCATTATGTTTTGCTTCGATGAAGCTACATACTGTATGCCTAATACTATACCGGTAACTACTACTACTACTACTACTACTACTACTACTACTACTACTACTACTACTACTACTACTACTACTTGATTGATTGATTGATTGATTGATTAATTGAATTTTTGCTTATCGTCGCGGCGGGAATATTGCATCCATAGGCGACGACTACTATATTAATTAATACGATTACCAATTAGATAAGCAAGAAAATTAAAAAGGCATAAAAAACCATGCCACGTCGCCATGAGTAAAATGTATAACATAGACAAACAATTACAAGACAATGAATAATTAATTAAAACTTTTCATATAGTTGAATTTCCTTTAAAAAGGATAGAATAAGGTGCCCATGAACCTGGGTAAATAGATGTGTGAGGTTAGGCGAAGAATAGAACTCGGCACGCTGAGCTGCAAAGTCTACACAGTCAAGCAAGATATGCCCGACAGTGAGGTCTTCATCACACCCAACGCTACTACTACTACTACTACTACTACTACTACTACTACTACTACTAGGACATATGTGTTTTAACTTTCATGATATTGGTTTATAAATCGTTGACATTAGAACACGCTTGGTAGAATGACCTGGGGTTTGAAGGTCAACCTTAATCACGTTCACATCCCTTGCCCAATGGCTTACGGCGACAATGGAACTAATTTCGCAAATCATATCAGACCGTCCTGTTGGCAGACGGCACAATATCTAAAAAGGTTTGATCAGACATCTTCTGCCTATTTTTCGGAGCGTCCTTAATCCTTGACACTCTCAGTGGCGCTGTTTTCGCTTGTCCTTGTCTTAGCTTGGAAGGTGACGTCGTCCGAAGCGACCCCCGAGAACAAACTCCATGTCCCAGCTATGATAAACCGGGCGGTTCTACAACGGCGGTACGAGTCAACATGTGAATTGTACTTTCTCCTCTCGATCAACTGTGCCTAGAGCACAGTGATAATATGACCCTCGTCTTAATACTGCAGTAACTGCTCAACCCTCCAACCTCCCTAGAACAGGAGGGAAAACCTGGGGCCAGGGAGAGATAGGACACGGAGACGATCGAGGGAGGAGAGAGTGAGAGAAAGAATAGGAGTGAGAGAAAATATAAATTTCGGAAATCTTCTCTGTTTATTCTGTGTTTGTTAGAATACATGTATATTGTATTTCCCCGTAAAAATCTATTTTCATCGTATTCGTAAACATTCAATAAATAAACTAGTATAAGATTTAGGCTACTGCTGCTTCTTCGTCTTCGTCTTCTTCTTCTACTACTACTACTACTACTCCTACAACAACAACTACTACTACTATAATAATAATAATAGTTTAGTTTTCATGTAAGGTGGCCTTAACAACAACTACTACTACTACGAATGTTGTTCATGCTGCTGCTACAACAACAACAAGAACTACTACTACTACTACTAATAATAATAATAATAATACTAGTAGTAGTAGTAGTAATAATAATAACAATAATAATAATAATAATTGACATATACATTGCAATTGCGCCATTATTTAATTATTATAACAATTAATAACAGACACAGATCGTTATATAATTGCAAATAAGGGAAATATATTTGTAAGTGTTTTTCCCCGGCATATACTGATAGACTGTAGGTCGCACATTATTAGTAACTATGAATATATCCTCTGCCATTGCACGCCACGTGTGTTGACATGCTTTAGTGCTCTCGAAGCCGATTGCAGACAGACAGACAGACAGAAATATTTTATTATATGTGTCACATGGTAGGGATATATAAAAATAGACGAATGTATAAAACGTTGTAAAATTCCTACCATCCAGCCAAGCATTGGCTTACGAGACACTATACAGTACACATATATAAGAATAAAACACGCATGAAACCCGAGTTTGAAAGGATATGGAAATGGTATTACTGCCTAAACTACCAAGTTCATTGGATGGGAAACAGATAATTCCTTCACATGATGCGTTTTTACAATGGTTACAAGCATATGATTGCTTTGATACCATTTTTATCACTCTCTGATGGTCCTTGCGCTATTGACTCATTCTCAATGAAAGTGCACAATTGCGACTCCGAAATTGACCAAAAATTAACTTTGAAATAAACAGCTATAAGTTGGATTTATTAAAGTACTAGGGTTTGCATAATAACATTACAAAACATTAAAATCCAAATCGATCTGGATATTTTGAAATTATTTTGTCATTGTATTTTACGTTATTATATATGTATTGTATGTTAGTCTACTCCTGTTGCTGATGAAAACAATGGTCTTCAATGCTTATAACTAACGATTGAATGGTCTAATACATGTAGTATATTAATGATATATCAGACTAACATTAACATTTACAAAACCATCACTGCAATAATTTTATAAATATAGAACTTTTTTTAAATGGTCAATGTAGAAGATCAACGCAGTTTTAAGCCAAACAATTAAAGGTAATATACCATAACGTAATATACATAACGTAATATACATAACGTATATACATAAGTGTTGTTTTCGATTTCCCCACTCACTGATACAATCTTTTAGGGTGCAGTTTCGTCAGCAGTATCAAACTAGGGGCAGTTGTATATGAGCAACGCAATTTTGTTACTTTAATTATTCCACTGATAATAGCATAACATATAATAAATTCTTAACTATACGGTATGTAATGTAATCAAATATGGCTCTGAAGAAAATATGTATACGGTAACATGATAGTATAAATGGCTTATATACTTTTGTTAATGATTGTCAAGGACGACTGACCCATTATAAGCACATATAGGATTATAAATATATTTATTCGCACTGCGTTTGTGCAACATAACGTAAAATACATGAAATTTGGCGACAATGAATTTCGAGCCAAAAATAATTATTTGAACAAAAAAAGGCTCTTATACTTTGTACTTGTCCTATTAAGGCTATCTTACAAATAATGATAACGATAGTTTGCTACCATGTAACTTACTGTCCTAATTTTAATCATCATACCTCAGCTACACGCCATTTTTGACAAGATAGCACCATATACAGGCATGATGGATGAACACGAAGAGCTCAAACGTCTCCATTTTATGCAGTGCTTTTTAGTTAATGTATTTTTCAAGGTAACAAAACTAAAAGTACACTGATACTATGAATAAAACAAAAGATATATGAATGTGTGATCGTGTGACAGAGTTTTATAAATTGTGCACTTTTATTAAGAATGAGTTTACTGTTGCACGACGCTCTTGTAGCGCTACACTAGTTGTAACTGGGCTCCCGCCACAATAGAAAGCGTAGTGCAACATGGCCCTGATACCAGTTAGGACATGTGTATACCGCATAGAACATGGCAGCTTCGGTTGTATGGTCCTCATGGAGTTGAGAAGGAAAACAATGCAGCTCTATGGTAATGATTTCAATAATGGAATTTCAGAGACTGAATCATTATAAGCATGTACACTTATGATTACTACCACCACCACCACTACTACTACTACTACCACCACCACTACTACTACTACTACTACCACCACTACCACTACTACTACTACTACCACCACCACTACTACTACTACAAATACTACTACTACTACTACCACCACTACTACTACTACTACTACTACTACTACTACAAATACTACTACTACTACTAGTAGTACGACTACTACTACTACTGCGGTGTACTTATTATTTTTATTATTATTATTATTATCATTATTATTATCATCATCATTATCATCATCATCATATACGGTATAAAGCAGGCATATATATTCCTGTGAAAATAACAAAATAACCAAAAATATACGTCATAAATTATAAATAAACCTTACATTCAGCAGTTGTCGTACATATCGATAAAATAAACATTCGTAAATTTATTTGGAATGTTTTCTGAGGCATTTAATGCAAGAAAGTGTGGATTCAAACTAGCAATATTAAACCAATATATGAACAATAATAATAACCCACATAGGTAAAGTCGCAATTGTATTTGCCTCCCCTTCCCCAACGAGTACCTTGAACGCTTACAATCACAGACATATTGCTCGTACATATTACAAAGTACATTCACTTCACACGTTCCTTATTCCTGAACTTCAATCAAATAAGAAAAGTAAATTAAAAACTATGATACTAATTAAAGCTACTTTTAGAAAGCAGATGTTGAAAAAAAGAAATATTCGACATTTATTAATTATGGGATTGCCCTTTAAATGATTACGATGTTAGACAGTTCACCTAGCCAGCCAACATTGATAAAAGTGTCTGGAAAATGGTTGGATGGCATTTCTTTGTTACAATCAAACTAACTATGTTCTATACGGTCCCTAGATTGATGCCTAGGTTGGATGCCATTGGAATAATTGCTTAATTTAGCCAATAATCCAGATGCAATATGGGCGCCATAAGTATTTGAATCAACAATTCTGAACATTAAAACTATTCTACCATTCATGAATAAAATCAACAATTCTGAACATTAAAAATATATTACGATTCATGAATAAAATGGCAGCCATGTTATTGGCAATATACCGGGTGTACACGTGAAAGGTTGTATTTTTCGTGATACTTTGACTAGCTAATATTCAAGTTAAATCTATATTATGTTCTAACAAGTATTTTATATCTCTTAACACTATTATCGTATTCATATCTTGATTAGTCGCTGAGGTATACTATAGTTTGAACATGGTGGGAGTACATATAAAAATACCAATTTTGACCAGAAAGTGCATAACATATGTTATATAGCATATAGTTGTATAAAGAAAATGTTCAAACTAGTTCTTTATTATATTCAAAGTGTAATCCATCAGCTGACACCAATGTCGTATTGATATCTTGATTAGTCGCTGAGGTATACTAATTTTTAATTTTTACATCTAAAAATACCAATTTGGACACAAAATGCATAAAATATGTTATATAACATTATAATTGTATGAACAAAATCTTTAAACTTCTTCTAGAATGATCAGCTAACACACATATCATGTTCTAATCTTGATTAGTCGATGAATATAGCCAAGTACTAATTTGAAAATTAGCATACCTCAGCAACTAATCAAGATATTAACGCAATATTTATGTTAGTAGGTAACCTATACTTTGACATTTTGGTACAAATTGACACTGAAGTCTATTCATGACGTCGTATCTCAAAAACTATAACAGCTATGTAGCTGACGTTTACAGGAACCATTGCCAGAAATATCCTTGGTACGTGTTCTGAATATGGGCAGATCAGTTCACTTAATTAATAAATTACAAAGCACTAAAATCGCATATAAAAGTAATTTTGGGCATGGATCTATGGGTATAAGCTTCTAGATTTGTAGATATGTAACATAATATCAGTTACAGGATCCATTGGGACCCTGAAGCCTATCATTTTAAACTAATTTCATAAAGATCCATTAACTATTGAGGAAGAGACAAGACATGCGAATAGTGAAATTGGCGGCCATTTTGATTTTGTGTTTTTGACGTTTTAGCGGAAAAATCCAGACTGGCATCCACCCTAGTGGTGTTACCTGAGGTACATTGAACAAGTCTGGCCAGTTACCTTCA
The DNA here is from genome assembly GCA_032361185.1 of Lepetodrilus ovalis. NCBI lineage: Eukaryota > Metazoa > Mollusca > Gastropoda > Lepetellida > Lepetodrilidae > Lepetodrilus > Lepetodrilus ovalis. The sequence goes on along the minus strand of JAUTBQ010151032.1, from coordinate 1,916 downwards.
TTAGAACACAGAGATGCCATGCATTTAAATAATTATCTATGTTGACTGGCTGACTATGAGTGGCCTTTCGTAGTTTTACCTGAAAATATATACATTTGTTTTGACTACACCAGTAATTTATTCGTTATAACAACAAAGACATGTTTTACTTGAATCTATAAACCAAGTTGTAAAAAAAAACAATCTTATGTAATAGATTTATCATTTCTACTAAATGGCAATGCAGATTTAACAAATGTTCAAAATAAAAAATTAAAATATTTACTGCTGTACAGCTGTATATTAAAAAACCTCCAACGTTTTGCATAAATATTTTGAAAATATTCTTCATATAAATACAGCTTTATATCCTCAAAATAATACATGTTATTTTCTCTTTCCTCTTTTTTTTTTACATAACTATTCTCTCATCTTCTGTGTTATGTTTTGTTATTGAAATGAATATTAGGTAAATACTCAAGAGTGGATGTTTTTTAACTTGGTATAAATTGTGTCCAATCCTTTTCCTTTGTGAATAAAATATGTTTAAAGTAAACTTTATACAACAAGTTACTTATTCCAAATGTAGCTTTTTGGTACCAGTATGTCGTCATAAGTAATTTGATACCATGTCCAATGATTGGAGTTATACCCCTTAGTCTATTACACTATAGAAAATTCATATTTTCACCGTACATTATCGACTAATTATTCAGGTTTAACCGGAAATGTAAATGCTATTGGAATTTTAACTATCCTTCACTAATGAAAATATATTTGGAGGTAGAAAATCGATTGTATGTATGCTAAGTGCACGTACTTTGCATTTTTAACTCCCATTCTGTCCAAAATCAAGCACTAAATATGTGAGTGTATATTAGACTAGACGGATTTTCAGAAAATGTCGCTCTATAAGGAATATGTTGGCAAATTTGAGTAAAAGTTGGCAAACACACTTTTCTAATGTAATTTGATGCACTGAATCCATTTCTGGTGTTTGCCAAGCTGAATATTTAGTTTTTAAGGCGTAAAAACAAAATGGCCGCCAAAATAATGGAAAATACCACGTTTTTCATGAATAAAACTTGGCAAGAATATTTTTCTAATGGAATTTCATGCAAAGCTTCATTGCTTGCATTTGGCAAGCTGAGATTCCTGTTTTTCAATCGTAAATGTTTTTAAAAAACAAAATGGCCGCCAAAATAATGGAAATACCATGTTTTACGAGTAAAATTTGGAAAACACATTTTTCTAATGTAATTTTATACAAAATAACCATTGTGAGTGTTTGCCAAGCTGAGATTCTTGTTCTTAATCCATAATAGCTTTTCAATAAAATCCAAAATGGCTGCCAAAACAATGGAAATGCCATATTTTACAGACAAAAGTGAAGTAAAATGGGTATATCTAGCATTTATATAATAATGATACTACAACTACTACTACTACTACTACTACTACTACTACTACTACTACTACTACTACTACTACTACTACTGATAATAATAATAATAATAATCATAATCATAATCATAATATGTATATTGACAATGTGCCAGATGCAAATCGTAATACACTTTTTAGACTACCATTAAATCCTACTGTTGCCTGCTGTGTAAACAATGGTGTCAATGATTGGGATCATATGCCACCACATACTCTATCTTATGTTATCTTGTATAAAGTTGTTTCCACTGGAAATTTACAAATGTAATGCAACAGCTAATATTGTGACAAAGTAAATAGTACATATTAGCATTATTAAAATTGCTATCTCAACATCACAGTCATATGCCTTTAGACTAAAAACAATATCAAAATGTTTGGGCTGAGATTATATGTATGCTATAATATTTAATAATTTATATTATTGTTAGAACCTTTTGCAACTTAGAATATTTATAAGCTAGATATTTAAAAATACAAATAATACACTA
>JAUTBQ010151021.1:0-14017 GCA_032361185.1 Lepetodrilus ovalis | reverse complement strand
GACTATCACAAATGAATGTAGTTTACATTTATTACTCAAATATAGTGCTACGTGCTCATAAAAATCTGTGATTGTATCTACAACAATCATGTGACCTGATAATACATGTACCTACAAGCCATGTTTGGTACGGACATCACAAGGGAGATAACTGTCCACTAGCCATAGACATCTCGTCCACTCTCTCCTTGCATGTGAAACTGGTCTCAATCACGGAGAAAACTCTACTGCCCAAATGAAGAATCAAACCCAAGCCTTCAGGTTTATCGCACTACCAACTGAACTATTGTTACCTCTCATAACAAACAGATGCCATATAGCTATCCGAATGACGCAGAAAATGTTGTTGACCAGGTGATTGAGTGAGCGAGTAAGTGAATATCGGGTTTAACATCGCTGCATGAATCTTTCACCCATTTGCTACAAAAGTTGACCAGGAAAAGCCATGTTAAAGACACCTATTTGTATGCTGCTTCCAATGAATGAGCGAGGACTTCGATAAGTATTTTACTCTTGTCGGATTCCATTGAATTTATGTCAATAAAATATGTAGAAATCAGCCAAATGTCTGTGATTGTATGACTACTTCATAACATGCAAAATTATTTCCATGCTTCAAAACCCAAGTATTTTTTATGATCTTTCACCCTTCTGCCCTATCGACTAACAACAATCACTGTTGAATGTTCTCCACGGCATCTGTTGTTGTCTCTGGCAGAAAGAGGGTCAACATAATATTATCCTATGTCTCATTGCTGAACTGAAGTGTTAACTTCATATATCTCGTGACAGCTGATAAATATTGAAACATTTCCCTACTTAAGATCTATTTTCTGAGCAAGGCAAATATTTGAAATATGACACAAAAAGGATGCTATTATATTTGGCACAGTGACAGCAGCAGCGACAGCAAACATCTGATTCCTGCTTCATCGTGGAATGAAGAGTAAAATGCCAGGGTGTAAGTGGATATATAATAAAACACCAATATCTATGACAAGAGATGATTCAATGGTTGACATCGGAGACAAAAGTTCTACTTTCAGGCAGGCTGAATTAATTAATGAAATCACATTGAAAGGCTGTGAAAAGAAGCAGCACACAAATGAATACAGAAATTATGTTCGACCTTGACCTTGATCCTTTCATTGTAGCATCTGATCACAAAGATATAAAAGCACTGGTAATTGTTATAGGCGAGATCTGTTGAAGGATCAGACCATGGCATCAGTTGATAACTATTGAAGACACAGATGATGGCATCAAGTGAAAGATGTTGAAGGAACATCAAGGCATAATGTGAGAAAGGCTCCAAGATTACATCAAGAAATAACTGTTGAAAGGCATACAATGGCAGTGATCGAAATACAGGGGGTCCTGTGGGTCATTTGAAAATCTGCAATGTTAAAGGTATCTGTGTGACCCCCTGAAAATTGCAGATTTTACCACCATTAACATTGGGCCTATGGAAAATTACCCCCTGATTATTTGCTAGTATTTCGAACACTGTATGCGTATAGTGACTTACTATTTTCATAGTGCTACGATTAGTCTTTGGAAAAGGACCCTGGTTACATGATATGAAGGGTTTGACATGTATTTCAATTATCATCAAAGGAACGTGTTAATCTGATGTGATGGATATCCCTATCAAAGATATATGGTAGCCAAGATGGTACTTTGATTGATTGTTTGAATTCATCCTTTATGTCGCAGTAGGAATATTTCACCCATGGGTGACAACCTTGTTTTGGTGTACGATATCATACCAGTTAAGAAAAATACAATCACAGTGCTCACCCGTACTATGGTAATAAGTAAATCTGCCTATAATAGTAGGTAAGACTCAATATTTTATATATTACGTTGGATTGCGTGAACATCGTCTGTCCTTACTTTAATCTCCAACAAAGTGATCTCTTTGTTTTGGCACTTTTCTTTGCATCCGCCTCAAAATGCATTGAGTAATAAAATGTATTTTTGTAGATTTCATTATGAGGCTCGTTGCTATTACATGGGGGCATATTATGGTACCCAGAGTCAGTGTTATATTGAGGGTGTACTGTTCATGATTGTCCTTGATACCGATTGGATTGTGTGATCAAGTACCAGGATGTATTCTTAACACTTATGTCAAAGTTGGGTTGTGCGAAGGTACGTAATATAAGCTGTGCTTTTGACTGTTGACATGTGTGAAGGATAAGGTGTTATTGTTTGTCCTAAGTTTAAGTTGGATTATGTAAAGTACATAATGGTTTGTTTTGGGTGGTTTAGATATGAAATGTATGATTGTCCTTAGTGCAATTGTGTGAAGTATGTCATTTCTTTTCTTGTGTTGGATTCTTTAGTTGTTTGCTTTGTTGTATTGAGTTGTATATTGTAGGCTGTTAAATTTACATTATTAATCTGCATGTAATGTGCCAAAAACCCATAGCAAAGTTGTTGGTTGGTTTTTTTAATTTATTTTTTGTTATTAGATGTTTATTATTTCAGTGACAACCTGCATGTAAATGGTACTTTGACTTGCAACAACTCACTATTTTGAGATTTGTTTCGTAATTGTTATTTTATGGAATGTTCGATTTTGGGGCTCATTTTGGATATACATGTATTTGAATCCCAATGATAGATATGGTCGATTAACTTGAAATGTCAAAGTAATTCAAAACTATGCAGAACTATCTCAATGGTTTTCTCTTTAGATTTTGGAATTTTAGTGTTCATCATTATGATATCAATTTACTATTATGTACATGTATTTCCTTTACCATCTTATACTTGTGACATTGTATCATGTACAATACTCAAATATAATCATTGTCTTAAAGGCACACCTCCATAATATATTGTTGGATGGGGGATATTTTTTATTTATTAATGATATCTTGTTACCGGTAATCAATTGCTTAATTACATGTACCAGTAAGCAGTATTTTTCATGTCTTTGGCGTTAATATGTCACCCAGTTCTATACTACATTTATCTGGCATACTTGGTTACCTGGCAATGATAGTGTTATAATGTGATCAATTTACATCAGAGTGTGGCTTGCATACTGCAATATTTTATGTGAATTCTTCTGATCAATACATTTTTATGCCTTTTTTTTTAATGCAATATGCATTGACATTTTTCTACCAAAATATTACATTTAGTTTTAATATCATGATTATTATAATATAAGTCGTTTATCTTGGGATTGAAAATGGATGAATATATATGAAAATGTCTGCATCTGTTTGGACAGAGGTTTTGATTTTCATCATGAAAGACGTCTTTACATAAATGACATTGTACTATTAGATTGATTTATTATTATGAAACTCAGTGATTAGATATATACTACAAGAAAGGTTTTGCTTGGAATAATTATTACCGGTAGGTATATTTTTACTGAACTGTCAATAACTTATTTCTTTTACCTATAAGTGGACATTTGTATCTACTTTGGTTATGTTTGGTTGTACATTAGTTAGACTGTACTTGATTGGTTCTAGCTTTGTTCGTTTCTGTGGTTGTACTTTGATTGATTGTACTTTGATTGATCATACTTTGGTTGATCATGCTTTGGTTACCCTTGGATGTCCAATGGATATACCTTGTATGTCATGCTAGTCGAGTTTGCTTGATTGTTTGTAGTTTTGTCATATTTACTTTCATCCATTGTATTTTGGTTGGTCGTACTTTGGTTATAACTCACACAAGTTTGACGTAGTTTGCATGGTTGTACTCAGATTGGCAATATGCCAGTTACACATTCGACCACTGTTGCCCCATATCATGGCTATATCAGTATAACTCTTAAAGCTGCGATCCCCCAAGCGATCCTGATTCATGCAGTTCATCTGTCCGTGGCATTATTACTAATGCTGCCCCTGTCCGTTCTTATTTCAGATGTTCCCAAACCGAAATTCATCAATCCCATGGCACAGAAGCAAAAGAAATCGCAGAAGAGCTATCATAATAAAAAGGCCCCTAGTTTATTAACGGTGCTCGGCATCATTGCAGGCTATGGAGTGTGCCTAAGATATTCAAAAGGACACTTGTTGATTGTTATACCGATAACTGTTTTGATATCGATATTTGTGTATTGGTATTCCAGCTTCTTTTGATGGATAACATGTACGTGGAGATTGACATATAGTATGACGAATTCACCATTGATCAAAAGCAATACCATTTTTACCATGTCCATTTAGAAAAGTGATTTGGGAGTGTTCATCTGTTATTATGTATTAACTTTATTGGCAGACATATTGAATTCACCAAGTTTTACATGTCATACTCACTTTTGTAATATATGTTTTCAATAATAAATATTTATCTGTTATTAGGTGATTTACAATATTGCGGGCTCTACCTCGTCATTCAGATTAAGTTATATTCTTGGAAAACCACCAAATGGTGCTGGTCGAGACAAACAGATACATATCTGATCAGCATGTAGGATGTGGTAAAATTAGAAATACTATGTATAGATAATTCCTAAATGAAATTGATACACCAGGTAAAATATTTTGGGCTCAAAGTCAGGTATAAATATTGTATTTATGTGTTGATTTTACTCACTTTCAAAATATGAATTTATCATAAAATATGATTTGTATCAAGGTAATGCCATACAAAAACCAATAAAATATTTTTGTGGTTCATGTAAATTTGTACCACTAGAACATGTATAATGACAACTTGCTTCCAACCATTTTAAACAAGGATTTTCGTGTTGATGTTTGCATCAAACAAAGTCTCATATTTGTTCGGCTTGTGTTGAATATTTGAAGTTTCCAAAATAATTTAACTTAATCATTTTTGCATAAGTCAAGGTCATTCTGGGATTATAGTATTCTGGGATCATAGGTCAAGGTCATTCTGGGATCATAGGTCATTGGCACGATATCGTAATCAGAACATTTGTACGGTGTCTACAAAGCATACCAAGGCTTTCATTCTTGACCTAAAGGTCAAAGTTCATCATAGGCTAGCCGTGGATGTCTCATTTATGTCCTTGCTGCTTTTTCATTGATGCGTTCATTTGTTTACGGATTCTATGTACATATCTGCAATGGGTACGACTACCGGTATGTAATGGTAACCATTGTCTGTAACATACCATTGTGCGGTACATTGGGGTGGTAACATATCTTACATAACCATGTGTGTACATTGTACACTGCCAGTATCTATCATTCTATGTATAAATAAATGTATGCCTGACAGAAAAGCATGGAAGATTTGTACTGTTGTAGTACATATTGACAAAATCCATGTTTTGAGTCATAGAATGATTTATTACATATTTGTAATATATTACATGTTATGTAAAGCCCTCCTTTGCTCATGTCTTCTTTTTGACCATCTCTCTTAGAAGTTGAATCGTGATAATGCATTTTGGAGCCATGGTTTGTTTTTAAGTTGGCTGTTGTGTTGTTGGTGTTTCTATGTGTAGACAGAAGTGTCACTGTGTGTAGGCATGGAGGAGGGTCGTGTCACAGTGTGGAAGCATGATTTTTCAGTGACACAGTGTGCATGAAGGCATGGAATAAACAGTTTCACAGTGTTTTAGTAATTTTTGTGTCACAGTGTTGGTAGGAAGGGTGGTAAGAAGTGTCACTCAGTAGGCAAGGGTTGTAGCTGTGTCACTATGAACAGAGTAGGCAGCGTCACAGTGTGTAGACAGTAACATCAATTCCACAGTGTGTGAGTAGGCATGGAATAGAAAGTGTCACTGTGAGTAGGCATGGAATAGAAAGTGTCACAGTGAGTAGGCATGGAATAGAAAGTGTCACAGTGAGTAGGCGTGGACTTGTCAGTGTCACAGTATGTGTTGACATAACATGGATTATTAAAAGTGTAGCAATGTAATCTTGTACAGGGATCGAAATTCACTTTAAAACTTACTAGTCCGAATAGTGATACAAATAACAAAAGGCATGAATTTCTACTAGTCCTTGGGATATCTTTAGCATTGAGAGAAATTGCCTGGGCTTGCGGACTAGTGTTAATTTCGTTCGCTGCTTGTAATCTTTTCAAAATTGTCAGTTCGGTAAGATGCAGGGCGTCGTTTCTCAACATTCCTACAACATTACTACAAGACCATACGTACTCATGTAGCTATAGTCTCATAGTGGAAACTATACGAGTTACAATGACTTGTATGCCTGAGATCTCTTTATTGTTCAATCTGTGCCATAGACTTGAATGTTATTATAGTATTTTTTTTTCTTTTCCGTTAAAATTTGTTTATGATTACACCAGTAAACATTTTCAAATTTTCTTGAATGGATTCTGTCTCATAAGATTTTCATGTTTGTGAGAATGGTAGATGATGAATTGACTAGAATTGTCTCGGGTTATTTTATATTTAAAACCACATGTTCATGTTTGTACTTGTTTCATAATCTGGTCTATTTCGTTCATTGTCGTCGTATCATAATTGACATCACATCATGCCGTTTCCATGTTTTCCCTGTCTGTCCCTGCTGTTCGTATACCGGTATGTAGTTTACAAATCACTGCTTTTAACCATCTTCCTGCAAGACGCAACCAGATATGCCATCTGTGGCAGTGACCTTGATTTAATCCAGCAAGGAAAAAGCTTAGTATCCGATTTGCCATTCCATTTCTGTTTCGCTTGTTCACCATCCAGTATTTAGCATATGCACCAACTAAACGCGTGGTCATTTCCTGGTGATTTTACACCGTTCATCATTCATGAGATGGGCCATATGTATACCAAGTTATTGTTGTGATGTTCTTTCACCCAGTGAGTTATAAAATTGTACTTTTAATATCTATTACACTGTATTTAATTTTCACATTTATTAGCATTTGTTCACAAATTTGGGTGAAAATAACTGCACAAACAGTACTTCTCTTCAAAGCCAGTGTAATTGTTTAGAAAAAGCAATATTAGTATTAGTATTCATGTGGTATTGATGTTCGTGTACAATAATTATATGCAATTTGTCTAATGACATGTGAGATGTCTGGACTTCTTTTACTTGTACATAGCCAGTATATCTGTGGTGTTTTCTACTAACATATTATTTTCATTGCTCAAGTATGGCGTATATGGTTTGCGAGGATAAGCATTTGTTCACATGATCTGTCATTCAAACCTTGGTAATGGTCGTAAGCGTTTTGGGTCCTTTTTACCTAGATGTAAAATCATGAACAGCCATTATTGGAATTCTGGAACTATAGTGCTAAGTACGGTAATGGAACTTGAAATAGTATCTATTTGGTAAGTAATGGATTGTTCATGAGCGATTGGAATATGGGTATCACAAATGTGGTCAAAAGCAGATCCCTATTTTTAACCCTTTTTTGTTAATTTCAATTGAAGTTTCTAACAAGAAAACTTCAATTTTAATGCTTTATTCTTTATAAAGTTTGGCATTGTAAAAGAAAAGTTAAAATCATATCAGATTTCTATTCTATTTCACAACACCGGAGCCAAATTTAACGGGTTTTTTTATTGAAATTTAGAGTCACTTTCTTGAAGCAATCGACAATCATTCTGTCTCCCATCTCACAGAATGATTGTAGCACTATGAGAGTCTATAGAATAGCAAGGAGCAATGGATCTTGTATTGCCACGATCGTTCTGCAGAATGGGATCCTAGCGTGTATCAACTGATCGACCAATCGAATTCTATGAATAATTGTTCCGTGTCTATTCTGTACAAACACCCCAGCCATCCAGGACTCTGGACTAACATATGTCCGACATACATAGGCAAGTTGAATTGCACTGCGGGCAACCGGTCTTTTTACATTGTAACACGTTTGGTGCCTCTGCAACTTGCCCTGACTAACCCTGCAGGCAAGTAACTCAAAATGTTAGTCTGAAGTCCTGGCCATCAATCCCTGTGAATGCACATTTGGATGTTGATTAATTAACCCTCTCCATGCTGAAGGCAACCGGAGATTCCCTAAAGAGTTGTTTCTGTGCCAAATCCAGCAGGGAGAGGGTTAATCTTAACGTTATACATGAACCATACAAATACTTGTAATTTATTTATGATTTGTTTGAATGAAAGCTTAATTTATGACTGCTTCTATTACCTAATATGGACATCTGAGAGTTGTAATCTTCGGTAGTTTTGAATTATATAAATTGTCATTGCGATATATTCTGTAACAAATATTAACTCACATTTTAGTTTTAGTGAGTAAGGCCCCAAGGTCACGATCATTTTTTTAGTACAATTTATTGTTAAACTCAAATTTTGCATTATGATTTGTGAAGATTGTGAAGATTTGTGAAATTGTACTCATAAACGTTGAGTAGCCTAGGGACCAGGGGCTTGTTGCACGAAGCTCTTGTAGGTTACAACTATTGTAAGGTCAACACTTTCTATTGTGGCGGGAGCCCAGTTACAGCTATTGTAGTGCTATAAGAGGTTCATGCAAGTGGTACCTTGATAACAGGAACTGTTGTATGTCTACAATATTCCATTTGAGAAAAACAATCGGTGTACATTATTAAACCATGCAACTTACAGATTTGTTTATAACATGTATTAGTTTGTGTGATCCATATAGCGGATATACTTTTTTTTAAGTGTTAGGATTTCCTCAAGTGTGAAGACATTTTGTTATATCCATTGCTGCGATCTCCTGTAATAAACGATGACTCCCTCTTGAACTGCAATGTTATCTATATACTGCTACCAGTAACATGGCTAATGGCTGTAGTAAAAGATTACCTTACAGTGTTTGAAATTCATAAAATAATCCGTGTCATTTTCCATAGACCTACAGTGCGGTAGTGTTAATGGTGGTAAAATCTGTAATTTTCAGGGGGTCACACAGATACTAACATTAGAGATTTTAAAATGACTCCAGGACCCCCCCCCCTCTATTTCGAACGCTGCCTTAATTACACCGGTTGTAAAAGAAGGTGGCTTCTTTTTATTGTAATGGGAAAACTACCAACAAACGTTCTACAGCAACATTGAGTTTTTGAGCTTTTAACTGTTCATACTCTCAGATAATAAGTGGGGGTTTTCAAAATCGTTAAAATTTGCTAATGGAGATGGTATTTTATAAGCGTTATTTCAATTCTAATGACTATTTAGTTATCAGTTCCTGCATTACATTAGTCGTTGCATATGGATGAAATATTCCTGGTGTGACATATAGCGCTAATTTAATTAATGCTGCATTACATCAAACCCATTGGTCAAGGTAACTACCACACTTTCCCTGCCATTATAACATGGAGCAGAGCCATACTCTAGATACATATATTGAACATGAATCACAGTCGGCACAAGTATTGTTTGTGAATATACTTACTGGTACTGTAAGCATGAAATCTTGGGCATCAATAAACAAGTTTAATATTCAATCCATCTTTTTTTTGTTGCATTTTTCTTCTTTTTAAAAAAAAATACAAATGAATTATATTTTTATTTATCAATTTGGAGTATGGTATGGCACAAATGCATAATTATGAAATGTGGTAAAATTGTCTGTCAGACTACAGGTCAAAGCTGATAGTCTTGAGTTCAGATCTACCTGTACTCCATGGTGGTGAACATTTACACTTGTGTTGCTGGAAAAGATTACTACATGTACACGTATCTACCATTTTAACCCTTGGTTCATAAACACCAGCAAAGGTTCAATGAGATAGTGCAATTCTTTAATTTATCGATAGTATCGATACCCCTCAGTCAAATATTGTCAGTTTGTTATTGGCGACTGTATTCTGAGAGCCTCAATACACATAATCATGATATGAAGATCAAAACAAATCCACAAAAACATCTAAGTCCATCTGGAATACTTGTGTAACACAAAATGTTGTGAGTATTATTTTGTGATCGCACTCAAATTTTATATGGAAATGTGTGAACAAAACCTCAAGTTGAGCATGAAATCGTACTCAATTTTGTTCTTATGTCACAGTTGAGATTTAGAGGACATTAATTAATCAATATTGTAATTATGATTAATTAATTATCTAATTTATATTTCCTAGATGACGAGGAGCTGGATGATAAAGAAGATGAAGACAAAGATGACAACGAAAGTAATAATGACGAGAAAGTTAAAGATGAATTGTGATGACATTCTCATTTTAAAGGAGAGCATTTAAAAATACACTACAAATATTTCAGCATTGCATTTCATAGTAAAAAAAATATTTTCCATATCACGTGTAATAATGCAACTCATTCTGTTCAGGAGAAATATTGTTTCGTCTGTAAAATGATGTTCGACTGTTCTTCAAGTCATTTCATTAGTGGGCTATTCTACATAACATCAGAATACAAGTATTTTTATTGTGTACATAAACATGTCAAACCATTGGTGTCTTTTATTGATTATTTTGGTATTCTTGAGGCAATTTACTTACAATGAACATCCAGTATCATTTATGTACTCTGGCCTGAAAAACCTACGATATAGCCAATGGCGATCAGCTGTGGTAAATTAATACATTCCAAGCTCAGTTTCTCATTCCAACCAATATTGACATTCGTTCTAAAGACTTCCTCTGTCTGTGTTCAATGCTTCCTTGCACCCCAGGGGTAGGTTATTCCACTCTCGCTGCATGTGGATACCCCTGGCACACATCTAGAAACTTTAAAAAAAACAGCCAACCAATGAAATTGTTTTCTGGATGAATTTGGTGTACAAATCTATCCAATGAAATGTTATCCTTGTTCTATTTATAGATCCTGAACTGTTTGTGCATGTTTCCCTCTAGATGTGTGCCAGGGTTACCCACATGCAGTGGGTCCTGAGCGGAATTAAGTACTCCTGGGGCCATATGCACAAACATGGTTTATCCATAGTTCAGCCTAAACTGGGGATTAACCGGAGAGTTGTAACTACCTAAACTATGCATATAGCCTGGGGTGCAGGGATGGTGTTCATCACCATAACACTTTGATCGTCCAAGACAGGCTATTAAAAAAAATATATTTATCTTCTCCTCTTTTTTTTTCATTTTTGGAAATGAAATCTCTGACAAGTGTACATCTAAATGAAAAATAGATTCATTAAAAAAATATATAAATAATATATATTTATATATCTTTTTTTGAGTAATTTAATTCAAGGACAAAATAACAGCCTGTGTACAAGGGATGTCGATGCAGCTGGTCAATTACTAAGTGTTCACAGCTAGCTGTGATATACTAACCCATTGTTTTGTTTCCATGGTGACCAGATAACTTTAATTGAGGGAAAATAAAATGGAGAGCTATCATGTAGTTTTAACTGTGTTTTGTAGTCTTCTTTTCTAGCAGAATAGAATCATGTCGTCAATGTTGGTGAAGTACATATCATTTGACAACACCAAAATGTCTGCATTCACAAAGATCAATATTTCAATCTGGCTAGCTCCTTCAAAACGATAACGTCAGAATTTTTATTTAACCGATTTTAAAAAAAATAAATAATCAAACTTTAAATATTCCTCGGTCAAGTCAAATCAAGACATATAATGGAAATGTAATTTATATTGAATACGATATTGTGATTTTTATCGACATGGCCTCGTTTATTAAAAAACAAACAATTATGGCTTTTATTTTCAAACGAATTGTTTGTATATATATATTTTTCGGAAATGAAGTTTAGTGATATCATGATTTTGGCAGCCAAAAAACACATGCAAATAGGGGTCTGCTGATTGATGGTAACGAGGCTGTGACGTATTTTGCCAAACCAAAACATTGATCTTTGTATAGTGTAAACTCTTAAACTAAGACAACGCCTTAGAGGAAGGGTCATACATAAATCTAGTCGGGGGGGGGTTGGGTTCGTTTTCACTAAAATATAAAAGAACCTGGCCGTAGTCTTATGTGGGATTTATAGATTGAGAAAACAGGGGCTCTATTAAAAAGAATACTACTATAATTATGAACAATCACAAATTACCAGTATTGATTTGTGATACACACAACTCGATGAACAAAAATATTTCTTTAAAAGTCGATTATACACTACACTATCTAAACAAATTTAATTGTGGACCTCACTTCTTTCTCATGGACTTGATCAAGAACTGGGCTACGTTCAGGCTACACTACAATTCTCTACACTACTTTTCTAAAAGCAGTGGCTGGCTGAACAATTTCGTGGAAAATAGCAGGAAATCAGTTTGCGCATGTGTGCAGTCCATTCCCATCATACCTTGGATTTTCGTATTTCCTACCAAAAAACTACTGGCTCAACAGCCAAAGTTAGATGTAATGTTATGTAGTACTACCATGTGTTGGCTGAATGGCTACTGCTGTAGCACTACTTAAGAGAAAAGTAGTGCAGCCTGAACACATCCTAGATGACATCATTATCCAGGGGTGTGTTCAGTAACAGATGGTCGAGAAATTGGTGTCTCACCAAGAGAGCGCCCCCAGGTGTGAAACCAATTAAAAGTCTTGCCGCAGGAGAGCCCTGCTGATTTTCGTTCAACTCCTTCATTGTTTTCTTAGTAGAGTACGTCGATTACCTATTACCGATTAATTAATTGAGTCTACTAAATAACGATCGGTTTGTTCTTCACCAATTAAGTTAGCGTCATCCGAGAACATGTGTAATCGCGTATAATACAGGTGAACTTTACCCTCAGATGTAAAGTTCATTGAATCCCACCGAGGCGGTCGCATACTTTGTATGCAAGGATTAATGTTTCAATTCCAGAAAACCAAAACCAATATTATATGTCTACAGTGCTTTTATTTCTTACATTCCATACGGAAGATTGGGCGATATATTATTATTTTATAGATTTTTTGTTAATATTGGTGAAGAAATACATTCATCAATCGATCAAACAAGTGGTTTGTTTTCTTAACACCTCGTCTCACCTACTCGTTAGTAAAAGCTGATTAACTACTCTGTCGACATTACCGCCAGAGCTCCATGTAAATTCATATATATTCGTCGTCTCTTCACACCTGGGGGCGCTCTCGCGGTAGGTAACCCAAGAAATCGCCAGAGATAGGTGAGCAGGCAGCTAGGTAAATTAGGGGTAGTATCCCATTTAAGACAAAATAAAAATCACTCATGCTTGAAGGTGTTATAATCCCTTGCCTGAACTGGGACATACGGGAAAGCTAATCGTACAATCTTGTGTATAATCTATATGTTCTATATCTACATGTTTGGTTTACTTCTTCTCTGTATCGTGCTATATATGAGTTATGAGAATATATTCAATTACGTTCTGTTCTGTTCTTAACTGGGACATACGAAAAACAATCTGTCTTAAATGGGACAACTGGTCTGACCAATTAAAAGGTGTCGTAATCTCGCCGTCTTAACTGGGACTGTCTAAATAGTTTACATGATGAGGAACTATTTTCATCAACTGTTCATAGCGGGTTTCTAAGGGACGTGAATTACCTCCCTTAGTTACATCTGTTACTATTATTAGTAAGTTTTATGCTTTCGTGGATGAATTTAACGGACAGTTGACGCAATATAGAGTAAATATAATCCAAACTTCTGAGTGCAGTTATGAACATACTACAGGATTTAAAAGCTGGAAACAAGTCGATTATTGTTTGCAGTTAGTCCCTCTTTCAGTGGAACGAAAAATCGTCTTTTCGAGCTCAGCCGACGGCCTAAATTCAACATTGTAAGTTTGAAGAAGGAGTTTTGAAGGATGTTTTAAGGGAGTTCAAAGATGGAGATAGAGTCAGGTAATTCCTCAGTATTGGTGCTGCATGATCAAATATATTAAAAGCCAAAGAATTTAAGTATCCATTTGGGGAATTGGATAGTGAACTGTGAATAGCTGACATTTTTCTGATCGTAGAAACAACATGCATTAATCTTTAACGTCTGACCTGAAGAGTTTCCATAGTTTGTTCATTTAATTAGTTGTCGCAATCATTGAATGTCAGCAAATTTGTTATGACACCTATTAGGACTACACAAGAACACATCTAAACTGGGAGTCATTCATTATTACATGTACATTTTTGTGATCGGCAAGTTAAAGGGTATTGCTTTTACAATTGCACTTAAAGGGGCAAGATCATACTTGCAT
>JAUTBQ010151010.1:0-14018 GCA_032361185.1 Lepetodrilus ovalis | reverse complement strand
ACACACACACACACACACACACACATACACACACACACACACACACACACACACACACACACACACACATATATATAGTAAATACCATAATATAATACCTATGTTTGTAACCACAGACAGAGCACACCATCACTTGGTAGTACTCCCAGGGACTATAGCTATTTGCCACGCGATGATATAAGAGGACATAGCTCTCCATACATGACTCAAAAGTAAGTGACAAATCCATATCCATCATACAAGCCTAAGACTGTCATAATCGTTTAGCTGTGTAACAAGTATTATTATAATCCAGCAAGCCAATGCAGCTAGTGAAGATCTTTAAATTATCAGCTCGGGTCGCTTTGATTGCACCATAGTGTTTAATATCAGATACATTGTTCATTAATTTGACCTCCAATCAGTTACAGGCTTACTGGTGGAGCCTATTACAATCCAGTATGTCCGGAGGAGACAAGCTTTATGAGATCGCCTAATACATCTGTACCTAGGTAAGGCATTCACTCATTGGATCTGTTTGGCAAAATGTTATCATCATACAGTATACATTAAAAGAATAGAAATTTACGTTTGGTAAAGTAGCCGTAAATACTGAATCTTAAATACGAATGCCAATTATTCTGGTTTGTTTTTTACTTACTTTCGACTGTCAGTAATTTCTAAATAAATATTAATGCGACGCACATCACATGTATTAATACATTTTCTAAATTCTAAAACATGGTCCACATATGTATTACTGAGAATCACCAGTTGTGTCATCTAGATACCGCTATTACGCAATTGTACGCATATATTAACATAGCACAATTAAAATAGCACACTAAAGTGCGTGGACTTGACGCAATACAAATGGACACATTATTATTATTATTATTATTATTATTATTATTATTATTGTTATTAGTATTAGTATTATTATACAACTAATGATGACATATATCCAATAATAGAAGCCAAATAAAGTAAAACATTATCTTAATATAACTACAAGCGTAAATGTTAACAACATGTATAATAGGACCGATGCTACAATAGTCTTGTACAATGGTTTGAAGATAACTGAGACAATGCTCTATACTAGAAGCCTAATGGTTTTATTGTTTAATAATTTCCAAAAGTCTTTTGGGGAGTATTTCATATTTTCTGAAATGTTTGGCATATTGTTTTTCTATTTATATATATATGTTTATCCATACATATTTTTGGTATTCTTTTGAATGCCTCCAACGCCTCTAAGAAAACAGCCCACGGGAGGTTTACAGTGAATACTTCAGACATGAGCCATGGTTCAGTTTCAGACGACAGGCGTATTCATTATGAGATAGTGTACATAATATTAACGAGTGCAATAATAACAAAGTAACTATATTAATTATACGAATTCTTTGTATCTATCCGATCGAAATATAATTTAGGGGTTTCGCATACTAAGGTTGTATTGCTGCATATAACACCAAGGATTATCTTTTCAATATGATTAGCTTATCTTCATGTCATAACATATCGACTGATAAGTAAAATCGCATAAACAATGTCATTCATTCTCCAAAGAAATACTTGTAAAATACCTAGACAGCGTAATTGCACATGACTATGTTAACAATAACAGCCAAACGATTATATAACAATCTTTGAGATTGAGTCACAACGTATTATTCGAGTTGGATTGGTTACTATGACGGCATTAATCTATATGAATATATATGATTTATATATATATATATATATATCTACCGTACAGATTAAACTTAAAGTCAATTTTATTTTCATATAATACCACCATCCAATAGTTTACGTACGCACTTTTACGTGCATGTAAGCAACTACTCTGGAGAGAAAATAAATATCACTTTTAACTCAGTAGGTGGCTAAGTTTCGCGGCCACATAATAGTGAAGATCAGTCATAGACTGTTACGACTTTAATAACAGAACAAAACAGAACTCTATTTCGCTCAGGCTGTGAACTACAGCATGTGAGGTACAAATATCATAATACCAGGTGTGGTTGTGCGCGCGCGCGCGCCCGTGTGTGTGTGTGTGTGTGTGTGTGTGTGTGTGTGTGTGTGTGTGCGCGTGTGTGTAAATACATGTATACATGCATACATGCTGAACGTGTCTTTTGTAGTCCACTGCCGAGTCCGCATAACCATGACAACCGCCAGAGACGTCAGAGCAATGGACCGAGCCACTACAACCACTCCACATCCCAGCCCCACTCCTCCGTATCCCAGCCCCACCCACACACCAGGCCTGTGATCCACCACTCCGCGTCCGCGCCTACCACCACCACCAGCGTGGAGGACAGCCTACGGCCTGACTACGACGACCCTCTGGAAGTTCAGAGGTCAGTGGAATGTATTTCTAGAAAGGGACATTGCCTCTAGCTTTCACATTTTTACAAAAACACCAATTTTCTTTATGGTGATATTGTTCTATATATTTCATATATTATCTGGCGGTCGTTATATCATCTCTAGGTACTCCTATTACAATAATGCATACATCTTAACTTCTTAATCATATAAAACCAAGTTAGTCTGAAAAGAATATGTTTCGTTCACCCCATGAAACCCGAATATAGGATAGTTTTAGTTTTATTTGTAACTTGTTGGCTAGTTAGTAGTATATAAGTGTAATTGACAAAGAAAATATCAAATGCAAAGACTAATCGCTTGATGTCTACCGGTGTTTGCAATATGCATGCTTGACTCCATAATATGATTACTTAAATGATGTTGACCTGCCAGTGAGGTCCGAGATGAGATCGTCCCTCTGCCTTCGGGCTCAAGTCAAACTTCCAGATGTAGCACCATCACCACAATTCACAGGTTAGGTGCCACACATTCTAACTAATGCCTGGATCATATATTAGTTATTAACTGCCACCATCTTTTTATAGTAGTACAATAGTTTACTCAACTGACAATGACCAGAGTCTTATTAGATTATATTCATAGATATCCTTTTTTTAACATATCGCTAATGTTCATAAACTTTATATTAAGACATTCCCTTGTTCTTCTTTTATATGATGAACACCTTGACATTTCAGTGTAAATACCGAGATAACACAGGCGGAGATAGATAGCGGGACTGGCAGCTTTGGAAGGTCATCGGACGAGTCTTCAAATCCCAAACCAGAAGAGTTCGTATCTATAATATCCTCATCTTCAATAATATCACATTCTCTTAACCTTCACCTCCTTCAAACCTTATCAAGTGTTATCCAAAATGCTAGTAATCTCGTTGACTCACTGTGCCTCGCTGTGAAGTACAAGTAGAGTACATACATTCCCCAGAAAAGTTCTCTTAGTGGTGTCCATAGATAAAGACTTTCATCCGTACACAATACTCTGAAATGAAATGTTTAAAACTATAATTATTATTACTGTTATTATTATATGACTGTGGTGTTACTGACTTTATGTATACATGTGGTGTTACTGGCTTTATATACGTATGACTGTGGTGTTACTGGCTATGTATGTATGACTGTGGTGTTACTGGCATTGTTACTAATGTAGACTGTGGTGTTAAAGGTTATGTATGACTGTGGTGTTACTGGTAATATTACTAATGTATGACTGTGGTGTTACTGGCTATGTATGACTGTGGTGTATACTCCCCAGGGAGTTGAGAAGGAATTGAGTGCAAACACATCCATTGACCGGGCTAATAATATTGTAGCGCTACGAGCATGCATCAGTGGGTGGATATGGCGCGGTCTAAATGGCCATTATTATAATGTATGACTGTGGTGTTATTGGCTATGTATGACTGTGGTGTTACTGGCTATGTATGACGGTGGTGTTACTGGTATTGTTACTAATGTATGACTGTGGTGTTATTGGCTATGTATGAATGTGGTGTTACTGGCTATGTATGACGGTGGTGTTACTGGTATTGTTACTAATGTATGACTGTGGTGTTACTGGTATTGTTACTAATGTATGACTGTAGTGTTGGCTATGTGTGACTGTGGTGTTGCTGGCTATATATGAATGTGGTGTTACTGGTAATGTTACTAATGTATGACTGTGGTGTTACTGCAGATCGGAATCATTGCTGGCTGACAAATGGGACGTGTTCAGAGACCGTCCTCTGACGACAGGGGATTCCTGCTTCACTGACCTTGGTACGAAGATCATCAAGGTCAGCAAGGTGGTGGTCATCACGTTCCTAGTGGTGGCTGTGCTGGGATGTTCTGTGCTCAGTAAACTCAACCTCCTCTTCATCACCGAGGAGATGGGCAAACTAGCGTCCCTCCCTGACGCGGTGCGTGCTTCCTATACAAGTCTCTTGAATGTCCCACATAATCCCTTTTTGAACATTTAAAGGTTCCAATTGCATATTGATGTGTATAAAATGTTTTGCGATTGATGAAGACCCGGATAATGGATTGTCGAAATGTTCAATAAAGATTAATCAAAATCAATATTCTGTATACTTTGCCAATTATGTATTAACATTTTGATTTGTCATTTCATTTATCTCTCAGGACCATCTTTGGTTAAGCCACTACGGCGTATTCCTGGCAATATGTTTGAGTGTGCCTGATGCCTTCAAGATATTGCAGGCGTGTTGGAGAATTCTCTTTGGTAAAAGAGAAAAACCTGACACACCCATTATAATTTTTGTGAGTACCACGATACTTGTTTTTCTAGTACTGACCCATGTATGTTTGTATTATAGTAATGGGATCGTAGAACCTACCCAAGACCTAGTAATATAATTACTGAAATCAATATATCAACACCTGCTCCTCCCATTCCCAGATATTTTCAATTTGCTGTAGGTTATTCTTTTATAAACCTTCATTCTATTTCAGGTTTGTGTGACGGAAGTTATCCATGTGATTGCCTTGTATGGACTTGCGTTTAAAGTGTTCCCCGTGATTTCATCATCCGGGTCATTGGCAGTTACCATGGCAACCGGTGTCCTTCCAGCCGTGAGCGGGTGTGTAGCCTCCATCCACAAGCGGGACAAACTGGGGACATTTCAGCGAATGTCCGCTCTCCTGTGTCAGATAGGCGCCATGGTTCTGTGCTCAATGTACATCATCTTCTCGGATCTCAACACCGAGAGACTAACAGCCTCTGAAGTACTACAGTTCAAGATATGGGGCATAGGCGGCGCAGTGTGTCTGTCTACAAGATGGATCAGCAATTATTTCCCTGAGCGTATCCGAGGTTTAGATCTGAGTTTAGAACGACGTATCAAGGGTAATAACATATCCTGCCTTGTATCCGCCGTGCTTAGATTAGTGATTGCGGCGTTTTTGCTCAAGTTCTACTTCATGCCGGTGTTGAACGACCCCATTGGTGCTCTTAGCGTATCTTCAAAGACGATACGAATTCCAAGAGTAGTACAATTATCCGTAATACCAGCTAATTTCTCAACACTCCCGTTATCAACAGCACCCTACTCGTCAATATCAACGTCATCACATTCAACACCTTCAACTTCGTCAACACCTTCAACATCAGTGGTATCGTCAATATCAACGTCATCATCTTCAACAACACCTTCAACATCGTCAATACCTCCAACATCAGTGTCATTGCTTATGAACACAAACGTTTCAACATCTATGACGACATTGCTATCAACGACCACTAGACCTAAGCATGCAAGATTGTACAAAGACCCGTTAAGGTCACCAATCTCCACAACGGTAACCCACAACCAACTGAATGAGACATATGTGGTGGTCCTGAAGTCAGTCCTCGTGCCGTGTCTCGTCCATATCGGAACCACTTTCTTCTGCATCATCTCCGCTATAACCGCCTGTAAGCTGTGTGAACAGCGACTCGCCTTCGCCCTGCCTCTGTCCCTGGCGTCCCCGGTCCTCTTCCTGCTCCTCCAGTTCTGTCCAGACATTGGCCGGGTGTTCGTCTGGGAGGGCGACCACGAGGTCCTCCTGCAGTTGCCTCAGATCAGCATTGAGTATGGGATGCTGATTGGCGCCTTCCTCCTGGGCTGGATCTCCCATGTGCTGCTCTGCTTCCACGTGTGGACATCCCTGCCAAAGAAACGGATGGCATTCACGTCACAGTGAGTACAGGCGTCCATTTCATTGACTAGACCAGCTTTAGATGCCATGTACACTACCTAGCTTATCTTGAAATTCAAAGCATATTTCCTTGTTACATAATTGAATTTGACATGATTGGTTGGCACTGAGACATAGCTTATGTACAACGGAAACTGGTTATTCACAACTTTCAAGGACGTGCATGTTAGTCTCTACTTCTTTCTTGTAGATTGTTCATCTTCCCGCACTACTGTGGGATAGTGACAGATTTGTCTCTGCTGCACAGTCGGAGGCAGTTCCATGACGACGCAGACCAAGCAGATAAAGAAGCTCATCCTATGATATATATCTGCGCCACCATGTGGCATGAGAACGAACAGGAAATGATGCAGATTCTTACGTCCTTGTTTAGGTAGATGGGTGAATAGGAAAATGTAGAAACACGCATCCATGACTAATATAACAGAAAGCTGTCTGTACAACCGTACGGTTTTGTCCAGCACGATTGCTTTAACTAATTGTTGTCCGTTTTATTTTATTTTAGATAACCATGTATGCTACATGTATAATGAAACACCATTAAAATATTTAGGGTCTACTTATATTGAAACAGGAGATAATTCAAAGTAAAGCCGCATAGCTCTAACAAACCAATATATGCTAAGACTCTCTGGTTGAATATCTCGTATGTCTGCAGTTCAAGTGAACAACGTAAACCGTTAGAAAATATGTTTTCGCTAATGTTGCGACGTGTTCTTTGTAATTCAGATTAGACGAAGACCAGTGCGCAAAGCGAATGGCACGGGAACAAATGAAAGTCAATATCACGGATTATTATGCGTTTGAAGGTTTGTAATCTTTAAATGAAACAGTAAAGCCGATATCAATTACATTAAGCATGGAATCAAATTACTGCCAAATGATAATGGCTTCAGTGTTACAATCACGACCATGTTAATCAAATCTGTCGACAGAATTGGTATGCCTGACAGAATTGGCATTACAGCGCTTGTTGAACAAAATAATATTTCGCCAGCCCTAAGTCCATATTATTTCCTGTTCGGCCGCAGTGCACATTCTGTTCGATGATGCTCTGTGTGACGAAACTGCAAAGGGACGAGACGACAAAATCCATAAGACCGGACGAAGAGCGCCCAATGAATTCGTCCTTCTTTTGGCAAGACTTCTGGATGAAGCGGCGAGGTCAGACTTCAGTTAGAGCGTGTGCCATAAATATAAGTAAAAAGTCTACGTGTTTATATAATATTAGAAGTAAGCCTACTAATAACGCAAACGCATAGTCTGTCGGTCACTGAAAAAGTACCGAACATGTTACGTATTGTAAGTAACAATTTCTGATTGCCTTTAATGTGACATATACATGTATGACGGCCAAGACGGTATACAAGAGTGTTCGTTGTGTGTTCGTTGTCTGGCAGCGAGTTTCTGCAGAGACCGGTCAAGCTGAAGAAAGCAGTCAAGTATAAGACTCCCTACGGAGCGCAGATAGTGTGGGTGTTCCCTGGCGGAAACAAGTTCATCGTCCACCTTAAAGACAAGGACAAAATCCGGCACAGAAAGAGATGGTCACAGGTGTGTGTTTGTGTGTGTGTGTGTGTGTGTGTGTGTGTGCGTGTGTGTGTTAACGTGCGGAAACGTTGCTATTATTAGGCCATAAGGCACGTCCCTGCAAATGATTTAATATCTGGAAAGCAATCTAAGGACTAGGGCATTCCTTGCACGTCTAGCTACACCTCACCCTATCCTCGAAACGTTCTTACTATCATACGACAATCTTAAGGATACCAATAGCACGTGCTATGATCGTTCTTAGGCTAAGAATAGGGGCGGGATGTAGCGCAGTGGTAGAACATAGGACTTCGGAGCGAAAGGTACCGAGTTCAAATCCAGTCTCTCTGGTATTGTCACATTGGTCTCTGGTATTGTCACGTTGGTCTCCAGGTGATGTACATGTACTATCTGCTGGGCTACAAGCTGGTGGATTCGGACTTGCAGGACTCACAACTGGATGAGCTGGCCGACACTGCCAACTTCCTGAAGACCCTGCCGTCATCCATAGGCGACAAGGTAACATAGGGTTAGGGTTCGCTACACAGCCAAATATCCAAAGGGTTCTAACACAAGTAGTACATCGGTAACTGCAATCGAAATGGAGATATTGGAGTCCATGCGATTCTATTAAATTACTGCGTAACATTTTTGCTGGTGTGTTTACTTAGTTATCTGTGTACCCAGGCTAACATGACCTACATACTGGCGCTTGACGGTGACGTAGACTTCAAGCCAGACGCCGTCCACCTACTAGTAGACAGGATGAAAAAGAACCCGGATGTTGCAGCAGCCTGCGGTAGAATAAAACCTAAAGGATCGGGTATGTGTGCATTAATCCACTCTACTCTTTGCAATACATTGACACGGCATTGAATATATATTAAAACTAGAGAAATACTGCCGTTTAAATTAGCAAAGATTAATAAAGTGTATAGGTGGTTTGTTTTCGGATAAAAAGAGAGGTAGACAAATTATATTAATAATATTAATTTATTGATCGTGAAATCGCCCAACAATATTGTCCGATGCAATACCACCGTATTGTATTCAGGCATTAATTATGTGAACTATCCTGCCCTAGGCCCCGTGGTGTGGTACCAGAAGTTTGAGTACGCTATAGGTCACTGGCTACAGAAGTCCGCGGAACATGTGTTTGGCTGTGTTCTGTGCAGTCCCGGATGTTTCAGCTTGTTCAGAGGCAGATGCTTGATAGATGACAATGTCATGAAGACCTACACCAAGAAACCAACAACGGCCCGTCATCATCTGCAATACGACCAGGGTAGATCTTAATATTTCTTATCTCATATTCACCATTATTATTCTTCTCTATTTAGAAAAAAATAGAAATCATTTTTTTTTACTTCAGAATAGATTTGTCTTTACTTCACGGTGTGTTCATATTGTAGGTCATGTTAGCCTGGGTACACATATAACATAAAGGATTGTAATTGATAACGTTAAATATTAAATTAGATATGCACGATGGTATTACTCAAGATCTTCATTTTCATTTAGATGTCTAGAATACATTTGCGCAACGGGTTTAGCTTTCATTGTTAGCTTCAGAATTCTATTAGATATGCATTATTTTAATATTTTCCATTATTATTGAAACTACAGCTAGACATGAAGGCCACATGTTCTTCTTGTACGAGTGTGGAATGTGCGGTGGTCTAGTACTGTATGCAGGTTATTGGTAACGGTGTGTGTGTTATCCAGGGGAGGACCGGTGGCTGTGCACGCTGCTCCTACAGCAAGGGTACCGAGTGGAATACTGCGCCGCTAGCGAGGCTCTCACGTTCGCGCCAGAGGGCTTCAAGGAGTTCTTCAACCAGAGACGCAGATGGCTGCCCTCTACCATGGCCAATGTCCTCGATCTCCTTCAGAGCAGAGCCACCACTGTGATGAAGAACAAGAGCATCTCCAATATCTACATCATCTACCAGACCGTACTGTTTGCCTCGTCTATCCTCGGCCCAGCCACCGTTCTTCTGGCGATAGAGTCATCTGTAGAGTCTGTGTTCAGAATGCCGCAGTGGGCAGCCTACTTAAGCATCTATGTTCCAAATATACTCTTCTCGGTTGCATGTCTGAAACTGAAAGCGGACACCCAGCTGAACATTGCAATCGTGCTGAGTACTCTGTTTGCCTTGGTGATGATGGCTGTGATTGCTGGAAGCATGGTGAACGTCGCTCAGGAAGGCTGGGCGACTCCCAATGCTATTTTCATGTACATCCTGGTTGGATCATTTGTACTGTCTGGGCTATTGCATCCTCATGAATTCTCAGACTTGGTGTGGGGTGTGTTGTACTTTTTATGCATACCCGCGGGCTATCTGTTCCTCATCATATACAGCATCTGCAATCTGAACATCATCACATGGGGCACCAGGGAGGTGAAGTCCGTGAACGAGCAGCAAGAGGAACACACCGTGAAGACAGAATCCAGGGACCAGGCAGTTGTATATCTCGGGGAAGCCGCCAAGCACCTCAGGGAGCAGATAACCCAGGATGGAGACGAAGATGACGGCTGCTGCAGCTGCGTCACAGCTGTGTTCAGGAGACTCCAGAGTCGACTGACAATCAACGCCACGCTGCTCTTCATCCTAGAAGCAATGACACGCATGGAACGAGGTAATCCGAACTCCATAGAAACGTCAGAAGAGAGGCCCAGTGGCTCCGTGCAAACGGTTAATTCTCGTGTTGCAGATTATGCAGCTTTTGAATCTGGTGATGCTGACCCCACATCCGCCTGGATTCTTACAGATAAATATATCGAGGGCGAAGTGAAATCGCTAGACTCGGAGGAGGTTATTTTCTGGAATAAGTTGATTCACAAGTATTTTAAACCACTGGATAAGGACAAAGCGCACGAGGCTAAAATTGCTGCCGATATGTTGGAGCTGAGAAACAAGTCTGCCTTTGCCTTCTTCTTCATGAACGGTCTGTGGTTAGTAATAATGACGGCCCTACAGATTGTGAAGAAAGAACTGAATATCGTCATTGAGACTCCTGACGGCCCTCCTATCATTGTCCACCCTCTAGGCATGCTCTTCCTGGCGGTATTCTCCATTCTACTCGTTCTGCAGATGCTGGCCATGATAAAACACAGGTACGGCACATTTCTTCACGTACTTGCTTTCACGAATGTCAGATCACAGAAGATCAGCCATGAACAACATTCTGTGGAGTTAGCATTAAATTATCAGAAGTCTATAGACGACATCCCAGTGGATGCTGCACTTGCTTCAAATGCTCAGCATAACCATGAGAATACTGACGGCATTTTCAGAGAACAATCACAAACTAAAGAGGCCTCTGGAGCTTGTGCTAGCAATGCCTTCCAACCTCAAGCTGCTAGGTCTAGAAGGTATATACCATCACAAGGTAGGCCCAATATTCAGTATAACCCACGTGCTGCTCCCACGTACAGCAGGTACAGACGTGATCTCTACATGCCACGTGACAGACGCGAGGTCGTGGACTACCAACAGACGTTCAGTCGTAACTTCAACACTCGGATGCAAGCGTCAAGAGAACGGAAACCCGTGAGCGGAGTGTGTTATGATAACAGATACTGAACACTGGTGTGTTAACAGTCAACGAGTAGACGCATTCGATGCAAACACGTCAATCTCAAATCAGCATCACCATCATCATAATTATCATCTTCATTATTATTATTAGTTATTATTATTATTATTAGTATTATTATTATACCATTAGTAGTAGTAGTAGTACATGCCCTGTAGTCTCTACCATTGTGCTATTTAATATTGTATCCTCCTACCACTTACAAAAGGTGTGCAATTATTTGTAAATACATGTATGTACGTACGTTACTGTGATAAACGTTTTCCTAGACGCCGTATGGAGCTCCACATATCATTTATATATAAGTTAGTATTTCAATTCAAGACTGTAGATATATATTTTCTACAAAGACGATACCGCGTCATGCCGTTCAGTCATCAACCTTGTATAGGTTACTACATATTCTGATACAAATTTATTTCCCTTACGTAAAAATACTTTTCTCGGACTCTTTACTACTGTAATCTAGAAGTATGATATTATTGATTTCTTACATTAATTTTATCCTCTGACATTTAAATTATTGAGCGTAGTGCTAATTAACTCGATTTAATTGTGTGCTAATATTATGATTGCATGTTCAGTAAGCTTACACTACTTTTTTAGTCTCAATTTACATAATGTATGACATGTTAATAATAAACTGCTAAACATTTAGAATTCAGATATTGCTAATGTTTGTAACAACAACAACAACACACAATGGTACAAATATTATCAATAGTTGAGGTAAGTTATATGTATAGTATCTATTTCGCCTTATTATGTGTTGACATTGTTATATAAATAAATATTGTTTCAAATAATAGATCACTGCGTTTTGTAATAAAGTTTCTGATTCAATCGTGTTGCTGTTGAAATGGAATGTGCATGTACATCTTTTACCGGTATATATGACACGATTACCAAAACCAAACGGTTACCAGCTGTTTACCTGTGTGTGTAGTCTATACTACGAGTAATACAATTAGATGTGCACACTAGCATCTAGCATCACTACGCTTTCAGTAACACTGTGGTATAGACTTGGTAGACACACATATCGATAGACAGCTTTACTAGGTTTATAGGTACATGTATACTATCACAGATAGTTGACATGGATAATGGTCAAATGGATTTCTATCTGAGACTACTTACATTAGATTTCTACCCCCAAAAATAATTATATACTAATGTACTTATTCCCCAACACTCGATAGTTACCACAAATTTCCTTATTTTTTTAAAATTCAGGTTACGAAGCATTAATTATCTTTGATGTATCACTGATCTGTGAAGTAACGTAGTCGTGTCCTTAGATATTTTCGTCGTGCCACTTTGACTAATGTTCCTTGTATTAATGTAGTGAAATAAAATGAAATACGACCATATTCAGGTTGTTTACCATCAGTTATAACTGGCAAAGTCATATATTGTGGGATCTAGAATACAACGGCGGAAAGGTTTTTGGAATATAAAAAACACCATGCTTTATTGTATGTCAAGTGAATGTACTTTGCAGTTGTATATAAGAACTAGAACAAATCAATCCTAGATATCTTTCATACTATGCCTTTAAACTACTGGTACAGGAATGACAGTAATATCACATACTGTAGTAGTCACACATTACCAGATGGTACAGGCCTGTGCTAGGAATCGACTGCATGAGCTCATTCAAGACAGTACGGTATTTCCAACTGTGAAGGAAACCAGTCAAGCTAAATATGTAAGTGACAGACGAGGTCTGTAATGCATATTCCGTAAAAAACGTGGAGTTATAATGATAATCGTCCTTGCTCCCTGGAGGTAACACATAGCAGTGATGTTCACGGGGAACCACGGACACGATTAAGACTTTACTTGTGATTAAATGTGTTAGGCAACACTTCTTAGAACAGTATAGACCTTCAAACACATATGTCGGTGCAGGGTTTTTATTTTATTTTAGACAGGTATGTGCACGTGTACGTGTGTGGGGTGGCGGGGTGGGGAGTAAGAGATAGGGACAAAGGGGAGAGAGAGAGGGGAGAGAGAGGGGGAGGAGCGCATGTGACCTGCCCGCACCCCCACATCTCTCTAACTCTCTCTCTCTCTCATACACACACACACACACACACACACATAAACAAACACATACGCAGGCACGTCAATATTGTAACTTCGAGAGTGTGCTCTCTAATGTTTCATTCGCGAAGTATCTAAGAAATGTTTCTTCCATTTACAAACCATTGGGACAATCCAACATCTACTAACAGATGAAGTCGCTTCAGCATTGGCTAGGTCCGTTGATACCAGATACAGAGCTTTATGTAGACCTATAGTATAACAACGTATTCAGATTGTCACCCACACCTGAATCATACCCATATTAGCCTAACTACAGTCGACTCCTTTTATTGGATCCGTGTCAATGCTGAGACAGTAGACTTCAAGGGCCACTTCAAGATTATCTCTTGCATAGGCCTACCAGCATCCAGTGTGTCAACGGTACATTTTATATGCAAATTTATTCAACATGTATGAATCATCATGTAGACTATATGTACATGTACGTATCCAGCAATCAGAATCGCATAGCGATGCTGGAAGTTAAAAACATTCGGTGCACTGACTTTTCCTGTGTGTCCTACCCTGGCACATGCTCTCATGACAGCGAGAACACAACAGTGTGTGTTACACGCTGTCACACTACGAGGGTTTTAGTGTGTTCAGCATTATACAGAATGTTATTTTTATTTTTATTTTTTTATTTTTTTGTAATGGGGTTTAGAGTCGCTTTCTAGAATCTTTCACTAACATCACGACTTGTCAGTTTAGGGCAGGAGG
>JAUTBQ010150999.1:0-14019 GCA_032361185.1 Lepetodrilus ovalis | reverse complement strand
TTGTTTAGTCGATGTGACCCCCCAATCCGCCGCCGTGGTGGCCTTATGACGCCCATGTGTGACAGTCGGGGACTCGAACTCTGTATTATAAATATAACCGGCAGAGTGAAACATGTGTCCACTAGCCTCGTGGTAGGCCACGTATTTTTGCGGTGGGTATATTGAAACACTTCCATCCCTGGGTTGACGTCGCAGCAGGAGCAGGGCTTGGGGTGGGGTTGCTGGACGGAGGGTAGCGAGTGGGGTGGGGCTTTATTTTATTTCCCAACCTCTGACATTATAAAATTTTGCGGTTTCTACTCCCATGAAGATACGCACGCTCTTTTTGCCAATTTTGCCTGTAAATGTACAATAGGATGTGCAAATATAAATGGTTAAATATATGTAAAATAGTTTTATATACTATATTTATTTATAATAAATTGTTACTCATTTGACAACGTCTATGATAGGTAGAATATTACAACTTGGAAAAAAAATCAGAAAACTTCGTGTGATATATTTTTTTCTTTAAACACTTTATTGGATAATTACACAATCTTGAAGAATATATAAATAACCTTGAAGAATACATAAACAAAATATTGAAAAAATAACATCAATATATTGACAGAAAAGAAATTACGATAATTATTATATTAGTAATTACAATAATTATTAAATCTAAGTAATGAGGAAATACAATCGAAATAACGACGAAATAAAATCAAATAACGTGAAAATTAAAAATATATCCAAATATAAAGGTTTATTTCAATGTTACAACATACATGACTGAACTTTGCTAGAATTTTGTACAATTGTTTACTCGTAAATTCCACTGTTTTTACTGCATAATGTTGTATTATAGCCAGCAGTGTTCTTAAGCATGGTGCAACTGTTCTCTGTATATACTTTTCAGAAGTCGAAAAGTTATTTGTATTATTTATGTATAACTTTGCAAGTGTCACGCCGTATCCTCACATAATACTCGCACGCTTTTATCACAAGAAAGTCAGCTTGGTTCATTGAAACTAAAACATGTGTAAATATTTCAGTAACTTGTCCATTAGTGATACGAACTTCATATTTAAAACTACCTTTCTGGAGCTCACAATGGCAATACACAAAGGACGCTTTAATGTAAACATCGCATACAGCCGCGAGATGTCGCTGGAAGAAGTACACATATTCAGTTATTTCAACCACGCATGCGCCACCGTGGATTCCGCTGTGTGGCAATGTATCCTAAACATGGCATATATATTGATACGTGCAAGTGTATTCATGTAACGGGATTACGTTTGGCGCGACGGTTACCTGTGACTAGCTGTCAGTGAGAATAGATATGAATGTGAATGTAGGCGTAATTTACCTTCGTAGATATTAATGTGCTCATAAGAATGTATAAAAGTAAACTTTAAACGTCTGGCACTGGATGACATGACAACTAAAATTTAAAGCGATATTTTTTATCTTGCCCGTCCAAGCAAAATCTTTTATATGTTTTTTGTGAATTTTAAATACTAGTAGTCAGAAACTTTTGTAGCAGGCGGATTTTTTTCTAGTTTATTTACGATGCAACTATGGCTAGTTTCACCTTGTAATTGTGGCATTACAGTTGCTGTAGATCGATGAACATTATTAATACTCATATATGGTTTATCCATCATCTAAATACTACACGGAAGACAGTGAAAAGTATTGTTGTGCTATCTGTGATATAGACCTATGTGCTAGTTTTTGATCATGGCTTGACAATTTTGGTATTTTGCCAAACTACTCTTCGTTCATTTGAGCTTGCATTGTCATTTTCATTACAAAGGACTTCGAACACGCTCCACTCATTGATTGAGTAAACGTTTCTCAAATTCGCGAGGTAACCTCATCTCCATCGACATAATTTACAAGCAGACATCTCATTCAATTAAGACCGAACAGACTAATGATTCTCTCTACTTCCACGAAAACCACAACTAGCGGAAATAGTCCCAGAATACATCGCGTTTCCGGTGAGGTGGTTCTTCTGCGAGAAATGCACGTTCATTTTGCTGGACTTTTCACTAAGTCACACATCAATACATTTATATCTCTGTTTCCCTTGTGATACATTGATAACCAGTTTTTCACGCAATAGCTTCTACATCTGGCAATAATTGATCAGATCCGGTGGTTTTAGGTTCATGATCAGCTCTGCACACAAACGAGCCAATCAATGAAGTCGTTATAAATGAAGGGCTGAGTTTCATCTTATAGGCGGGTAACGACCACCCGTATTTCGCACGTGATTCATGTATAACGTGCTGTTAAATTCGTATTCCTGCCAATTTTTGCCTTTGTATTTATTTGAAAAAGAGTGTCAATTAAAAACGGGACGCCATCATATATAGAAATATAATTCTTGATACTGTTTCTACACAAAATAACAAATTACTAGGAATATTACTATTACAGTACACACATATTGAAATACAT
Source organism: Lepetodrilus ovalis (assembly GCA_032361185.1). Lineage (NCBI taxonomy): Eukaryota > Metazoa > Mollusca > Gastropoda > Lepetellida > Lepetodrilidae > Lepetodrilus > Lepetodrilus ovalis. Next base: position 11,565 of record JAUTBQ010150999.1, on the reverse strand, counting down.
TATGACATAATATATTGTATTGAATGTTCTCTATAGCATCATAGCGATAATTTTAAAGAATAAACATGTTCCTGTTGCTTACTTTTCAAACTCGACTATGCTTTATTGGCCATTTAATACCTTGATTTAAAACGGCTCCGTCCCGATTGGTCGAACCGCTAACATAACAGTGGGCTAGATATGTTCTTACCGATATGCATGGTGTTACCTCATTAATACTAACTGTTCCCGATTACTTGGATAGCGTCTAAAAAATTTTTTCTAATAAGATACAATAAGATAACATACTGCTTAATTGGCAAAAATATATAGCATGCAGTTAAACATAATTAAAGATTCGCAATGGCTGTGGATTAGTTTACTCAATTGATGGGTGAGTTTATTGACTTCACATTTGCTACATGTTAATATACAAAGTTAATAATATAATATATTGTTGTAAGTTGTCTATGTCATGAACTGTGATTAATGAGAATAAAACTTCTGTCTATCAAAAAGCACGTCAAAGACATAAGCTTGGAAACTATCAGATATTATTGTTTATCCCAAGTTATCTGGCGTCTTTGTTTTAGATCCGCAATGGCTGGATTAGTATACTCAATTGATGGATGAGTTCATTCACTACTTGGGTAATAACACGGTATTTCGACCAATTAGGAATTAGGAATGATATTGGGAAGACAATATCATATTAATTACTCCTGAAGATAAATTAAAGACATTGAAGATTGCTGTTGTCATTATGTATAGTATGAGACTGACCTTGTATGCAAACAAATATTTTATTAGATAAATACTATTAAATAGTAAATAGAAATAATTTGAAAGATCATGATTCAGTGTGGTAAATCTATTTGAGGTTACACATGATTTTAAAGACACATGATTTTATCGTCGGTCATGAAAATGACCATAAATTCCTCGTCTTATCAATTTAAAAATCAACGCTAGGCTAACTACTGGACCACCCATAAACGATCCATCAGAAACAGACACACGGTTTTGACATCTAAACAGCATTTGACTCTTTCTAGTATCTGCTCAACGCTTGGTCACTAAGCACAGACGAAGCTCTTCTTGTGAAAACAATCAAAGTCTATACCAGACTGTTGAATAAATATTGATACCTGTTCGCACAAATGTGCCACTTTAAAAGAAAGTACTAACTCTGGCCAATATATCATGGCCATCTTTCAACAATCGCCGTATCACTTACCGACATCATTACAATATGCTTTATAATCACCTGCTTGAAGGCTGGGAACATCGATAGTGCCACACACTCCTACAAAGGCAAGATGAAGTCGCTAAATTTACCATCACCAGATATCAAACAATTCCATAGAAAAAAAGGTGACATTTATCGGTAATATACCACGTAATCTTACAGCTTTTGGCGGGATAGAATACACCAACAATGTTAAACACCGACTAAAACATGCCAAGCCTCGTTTGTTTGGAAAGCTCACAAAATATTCGTCTTGTCATTATCTTCAGTCAACAGTTATTCCAGAAGTGAAATTGGGCACCAACTTCTTGGTGTTAGATCAATTGTCGTCATTGGTTCGCGGGGCGAGGTGCAAACACTCGGAGAACAGTGTGCCGGGGGAACATAGTGGTTATTCCCCACCGTGGATCATACCATACTCAACACAATAAATTAAGCGTCAGCAGATATTTCGTGGGGAAGCTTTCTACTATAAAATAAATTAATTCGGATCTCGGCTTGAGGAATCTGGTGCCATTCTTCTTCCTAAGTGTCTCCAACATTTCGAAGAGTATCTGGAGACTGCATTTAATTATTTTTAGAAATTCTTCGATTAATAAATACTATAAAGCTAAAAGCATATGTCTAAAAAGACTGTTGATCCTTAATTAATGTTGTTTATGGGTTTGCTATATCCTACTGCGTATATGGTATTGAAGTGGCACCTGCGATGTGTTCTTGAGTTTAGTTAAATCTTTTAAAAATAATTAACTGTTGATACTAATTTGGTTAAAGTAATAATTGCTTGCTTGTTTTTGCTGAAATAGTAAGAATGGGTATTTTGAAAACATTCATTCTTCATTTTATTTCTGGTCTGATTGTTTAATATCCATGCCCTGTTATCTCGGTATTTCTCGCTATATTAATGTTCTCTCTCTTTCTATCTCTTCTCTCTCTCTCTCTCTCTCTCTCTCTCTCTCTCTCCCCACCTCTCTCTTTCTCCCTCTCTCACATACACACAGACACGCACACACACTTGCACGCCGACCCCACCCTTCACACACTTGTCTTCCTCTCTTCCTCTCACGGTCTGATATTCTTCTCTCGTTAAATGTTGCCACTGTTTGTTACTCATTAATAAAACTTTCTTCAAGTTCAGAACATACTTTTATTTCTTATTTTTGTTCAACTTTATGATCGATGTCACTTCATGCAAGATACTCTACGTTATATCTTCAAAAGAATGGCATCCCACAGTCACGTGCTTACACACTCATAGGAATTATCAATACGCCCATTTAGCAGAAAATCCATCCCGTTTAGACCACATAAAACAATTCTCCATATCAGATACTTCTTGGTTAGGAAAATACGTTCCATTTCTGTTTGTTTAGTGAAACAACTGTGTTCAAGAGTTGAACCACCACTAATGTTTCCTTGCGTCAGCTGTCAAAGAAAGTACACATAGATAATGTACATTATTAGATTCCGTGTCAATTTCACGATGTGATCAATAGTTGTTGGGTATATACGATATGCAGAACGCAGTTCGTCCTAGTTTTATAGCATTATAGATTGCACATATCTGAAATACAGCTATACGTCGCGTACAGTATAGTTATGTCATGTACATTACGTAGATTCGTTTATAAGCATGTTCTTATTTAATAATATAGTTAAACAAGTCAATACTTATCTGCTTATTGTGTAATGGGACTTTAGAATTTGACATTTACGTGCACGATAGATAGCTTTTATGATAATAATCTGCTGTACAATATCTGTAATAATTTTGGAATAAATCGTTTATTAAGTGTAAAATCAATATTACTGACCAGAGTCTGTTGGAGAATTCAATAGTAAGAGATGGAAGATGATATTCTTATTTATATACGTGGCATAGTTAGCTTCATTGTTAGTACTTTCTGCTAAAGTGGCACATTTTTGCGAACAGAAATAAATGTGAAAGATAGATTTTCTATAGGTCAATTTTGGATAATTTCTGTTACAAAAATAATAATATTATATAATTAAATACTAATATCCTCTTGGTAATTTCCCTTGAATTATTTGCTATTACTCGTCATGTTTTACAGAAATAAAAGACATACTTCAGATTAATATCTCTTTCGTAAATATAAATGAAGTGTTTTTGTTACAATTGCAAAACATTCTTAATTTGGCTTAAGTATAATTGCTGGTGTTTGCAAATGTGCTTAAAATGATATATGAATTGGTATTTTGAAAACGCGTTAAACGTAACAATTTAAGTATACAGCTAATATTCACCACTCAACCAACACGTCCTCACTAAATGATACCTAATAATATTAGAGGTAATTGATACTCGAGTGGTATTATAAAGTAACTTAGTGGTGGCGTTATAATGCTATAAAATATTCTGTATAATTATGATAAAACTTCAATGTGATTATGTGTATGAATCATTTAATTGTTGTATATACATATTTGTTAGTATTATTAAGAACTGTATAATGCAACATATTTACGTAAATAAATGAGATATTATTTTTATAGTAATCATGTGATAAAAACTAAAGAATACAAAATAGTTATTAAAATAATTATCTTTTAAATTGTAATACAGTAGTCTTTTTTTTTAATACTATCTATCAAGGATGCTGAAATCTCAGTTGTGGAAATCTAGAACTGAAGACTTAACCGGTAGCCTACTTAATAATTGAGGGCGAAATGTTTTGAATTATTTCGCAGCAAACAGTGCATCTGTAGATAGTTTGTGTCTACTTGGTAAAGTTCACGACCGTATGCAGAAAACTTAACTGTCAATATTAAAATCGTATATGTTAAACTTTCACAACATTCGTCATTCGTATTTTGCTAACAATATTTGTAGTTACATAAGAAAATAGTCCATATTTAAGGAAAATGCATGTATGTTTGTACTAAGTTAACACACATGGATAAACAATATTTCCTCTTATATCATAACACTAACTATAACTATCAAGTCTAGAATGAATGAATATGTAGTATACAATTTAACTAAATTAATTTCCTTAGAAAAACATTTGTTTAAAACAAATGAATATCAGTGTTTTGAGATTATATTTTCTCGAATTTAAGAAAGTGTCTTTAATTTAACTAATAATGATAAGATATTGTGAATTATGAGGATGTTAACTGTAGTCTGAACAATCCCTAGAAGATGTGAAATATATACTAGTATGATTGACAGATCGATTTATAGTTATCGATTTATGTTATTATCAGTTGAAAAACTATATATAATACTTTTGCATCGACAGTGAAATGTTAGCAAATAGAAACATTTAAGAAGTTAATCCTTAACATAATGATATTATTTCTAAAATATTTATTTGTATTGTCTTACAGTTTTATTATTTTTAATTGGTACTCTATACATTGAAATAAATATTTAAACTATTACACACAATTTTACTATAAATTAGTTCAAGCTTCAGCTGAAAGTTTATGTCGTATCTTATCTTTTGTTCTGATGAAAATTTAATGAGAATCAAACTTTCAAATTAAACATATGAAGCTTTAGAAAATGCCTCTATTATTTTTCTATTCTATTCTAATCTATTTATTTATGTGAACCCTCTCACTGCTGCAGGCAACCGTTTGCGCATAACCCAGCATGGAGAGGGTTAAAGCTTCTTGTCCACTGTAAATGTCAACAGTATATATCAAAGTGCACGATTCCCACATGGCGAAAGATATTGCTAATTTTGTGACTTGAAAGATGTCCCAGACGAGTACCACAATATGCTTAGTTTTCCGTTTTATGCAGGATAAAATATCTTCCTAAATATTACTATGAACATGCTTCTGTATATTTAAAAAGAATTGCTAAGAAATTGCTAAGAAATTATAGTGAATAAAACGATCGGTTAGATACATTTACTACGGAGCCTTCCATGTAAGAACGTGTAGTGATAAACCTACCCTTGTTGTAGTGCTACCTTCGTATAGCCAGAGGTAACTGATTGTAATGACTTGTCCTAATAACATTGTCTGTCTGTAATCAAGTATACATATCTGCACCAATGGCACCAATTTTGACCGTATTTACGAAAAATAAAGCCGTAGTAGAAGAAAGCCAGTGCACGAGATTACGAAATGTCAAGTTCGACTTCATGCTCAACTCAGTTTTATTTTACAAATCAACATGTAACATTTGAGATCGAGCTGATTACTGTATTTACATGTAAATAATTGCTTTGAGATGTTCAAAATTACGTTTATACCATTCAATAAATAACCATTTAAATTAAACCCGGTACCGAGTTTACGGAACATTCGTAATAGGTTTACAAGCTAAGATTGTATATGATGCTGTGTGAAAAAAAAACCTTAAGTTGAACACGAGTTCGGACCCAAAACAGTTTCGTAATCTCGGGGTTCGCGTGTTTTCAACTTGAGTTTCATTTTCCTATCATTTTGTGAAGAATCTTTTGATACTATTCAGGTTAATGCTTTCTTCATGTGAATGAAATGCATGTTATATATCTCCAAACAGCATGACAGAAAAAAATGACATCACACCCTGTCAAGACCACTTTCTCACGAAATTAACAGATGCATAAACAAAGAGTAAGATTAAAATTTGCTTCCCAAGAATGAATGTATTTTGTATCCTGTTCGAAAGTATAACTGTCGAACATTTGCTCAACTGCAAACGTTTAGTTTGGAGTATAATATATAACATTCAAATAATTCACCTAGTTCAGATCCGACAAAGTGTTTTGATCAAATCAAGAATTGTGGTTCAGGAATTTCCTTTGACCCTCCAACCCCCACCCCGACACCCACCCCAATTCAGGACTTGCCGTGTGGCGTCACTCTGGTTGCCTGTTATTATCGCAGGCTTTTAGACCCGACACAAAATATGTATCACTGTTCCCTAAACTGGATTGAAGTCACGGATCCGACGGACGAACAAATAGCATTGAATAAGTGATGTTACTCCACGAAATTTCACTTTATTTACACATTATATACAGAGACAAAACCGTCTCCACGATCTTGCACAGGAGAATACACAAACAGAGAAATCAGCAAAGGATGTTCCCTTGGCTTGCAATTAGCAAAACGAGAATATGACTGCAACAGCAAATGCATCAGCGATCAAACATTAGCAATGGTGAAGAAATCGTCACGGACTGTGCCCTTTATACAGCTTTTAACGCCCTAGCTTCAGATCTTTGGGTACAATACGTGTGTGTATTTCACATCGATGTGATAAATGTCATCTTTTGAAACGATTGTATGAATATATCTAGAAGTATATAAAGTTACAGTGAAGCTAGAGACTAACAAAATGAGATATTGGACGTATTATTTGAGTAACCCACACTGTCTTGAGCGTTTGTGGCAAAGAGGAAAGAAGCACAGCGCTGTCTCCGCCTCGGCGACTTCTTGCCGACGATTTGTTTGCTCGGGCATTGTCCCTCGGAGACAGCGAAACAAGCACGAGACCATGCCGCCGATATTTAAACCATTACCGGACAACGCAGCCAATGAAGATATTGAAAAGAGACAGGGTGAAAGTAAACACCCTTGCCGTCGTCCTAGCTAAACAGTTTCGCAATCTGTTGTTACGGGTGCCGCTCGGCTTAAACTCCGTGACACCACCATACACGCTCGCTTCCTTGAGGGCTTCGCGTCAATGTTTGTATCTGGGGCATACATTACAAAGTGAAAAAGCCGAGCCTGCTTGAGGAAAATGGCCGGAAGGTGGCGAGAGAGATGCCTCGTGGTTCAAAACACAGGACAAACAACACACAATTGTGCACAAAGACATATACGTTACTCGAGGTGTTCTTTGAACAACTGCCGTGGCGGGAGCCACATATAAAAATCTATAGAGCCTTTTTAAAGCTGCCGCTCAAATGTATCTTATTATTGTCTAGACTAGGTGATAAAGTGTAGTGATAGCTTGCAATAGAATTACAACACGATCGTGCTGGTACCAGTTATATTCAATACGTTACAAGTGTATTTTCTTAGATTACAGCTGGCACCATTGACGTCCCTTTGATCTGGCTGAGGTTCATACATTTCAGAGACGACAACAGGTGGATTTCACTTTACAACGATCTAAGTTTAGATAGTGCTACGTATCATGTATCAAATGTCCTTGATAAATGTTTGTGCAATATCGAAACGACCTGGGTTTAATATTTTAATATAAACGTACAATCTTCACACAATACGCACAATAACGTTCGGTACCAATTTGTACCCAGCGCGTAAATGAGCCACGAAATACTTCACATAAGACGGTACGACTTTATAAGTTTGATGAATGGCCCTTCAAAGGTCCTCTATGTAAATGAATTGCACTCGCTGGAGAAGTCATGGATACTATGGTCAGCGACTCATAAGTTCGTGCACGTTTCGACTGCAATGACAAGCACATTCACAAGTCAGTAGGATTAGAACTGTCACAATGTTTATGCGCCTCTCACTCCATGTCCTTTGAGTCTCTAGGGGATGACGACTCCTCCCATCCGTCTGAAACCTGGTCCGAATCCGTCAGTCCGGACTTGTCGCTGTTCTTGTCCGGGGTTCTAGAGGTCTGATTGAGATCGGGTGGTGCCAGACGGTACGGGTGGAAGGAGAATGGAGATCCGAGCATCCCCGGGATATTGGCACCCGGAATAGCCCCCAGACCCGCGTATGAGAAGTGATGAGAGGGCATGATGTCACTAGCCCGGGAGTGATGCGCGAATAAAGGAGACCTGAGACTGTCAGCGGAAAATGAGGAGACATGGGGGTTAAATGCCGAGTGGAGGTGTGTGCTAGGAGGAGGTAACGGCGTAAACGCAGATTTCAAACCCCCGTAAGAGAGTTTACTCGAACCGTTTACAGGTCGTATTGGACATGCATTGCTGAGAGAAGTCAGACCGTTCAGCCCACTGAGACCATTGAGAAATGGATTCGTTCGACAGTCTCCTCTCGATTGAGCTTGAAGGACGGCATGCTGCTGTGCCATGACCGTGTCTTGAGCGGACAGGAAGTGTTCGATGGCTTTCACTAAGTCCCCGTTGCAGCCCTGCAAAACCAGTTCTAGAACAGCCTTTCGTTGGAATGGGAACACTCGCTCCAGAATTTCAAGGGGAGACAACCGACCAGGCCTGTAAGCCGTCGGTATAGAGTTAGTTGAGGGAGGGCTAGATTCTGGCTTCGATGACTTTTGTTTTTCCAACATTCGATCCACGTGTTCTCGAACATGGGGCACTGGCACCTTGGCTGCTTGAACTTCCGAAGAATTTCTTCTCGGAGAGTCTTGTCCACTCTCGATACAACTGTCACCTTCGTCATGACTTTCAACATCTGAAACCGGAAGGAAATAAACATTACTGAATAAAACTGGTATCTGCACGTCATAAAAAACGATCTACACAGACAACACCATATATATACAATAGTAAACTAATGATTAATTATCCACATTTTTTTTTAGTTTAGTTAACATAAAGAAGAAGAAAAAAGAAAATATCTCTGTATTTATTTGTACTAAGAAAATCTTCGTACCCTCGGTTGTAAGTGTATATTTGTTTCGTAAAATATGTCATTGGAAACGGGAATTGGTTACCGAAGTTGAAAGAACTGTTCTTGAATCCATTCTATAATTCAAATGAAATCTTAGTTCGCTATTCTACTGCACGGCAAAATCAAGATTACACACCAAGCTTTATATGTTATAATTATGGTATGTGCACCCGGCACGTTATACAATGCAATATGGGTCCTTTGCCGACCTTTAGTTAACTCATGTATGTAGCCAATCAAATCAAATCATATCTACTCAAGGAACCGACATCGCACGATCATTTGATTAGGAGCGATTTGATTGGCTACTAGCAGAGTTCATATTAAGGTTGCCGTGCACGGAAGGAGGGTATCGTTTGATCTACGTGTTCACGGTTTTGCTGTAATAATTTAAATTCAAATGGTGCTAGTCATTCAGGATATCCAGAATGAGGATTATTAACAAAAGTAAAATATTATCAATACGTAAAATAATTAAATAACTGATATAGTTTTATTAAAAATGTTGAATAATTATAATATTATTTCAATGATATTTTGTTCAATTCTTAGTACTAATTATTCTGTGAACATATAGAAGCCAAACATTTACGTTACCAGTTTTGATATCATCTAATTATCTTAAGTCAAAATAAGTGAATAACATTAAGATATTATTTTAATTTGAATATGACATACTACAGTGCATTACAATGCTTTGACGATACTAAAACATTATTTGAACGTGACTCCAGTTCAATAATTTAAAAGTAGTAAATATAAATTATCGATCATTTCGTTGTGAAAATGGCGCATTTGTCATAGCACATTATTATACAAGTATAGTTAATAACAGTTTATCTTGTACATAAATTATAATAAATACACTCATATCATAACATTGAATTAATACAATTAAATGCAAAACACATAATAGAACAAATGGTATAAATGGTAAAGAAATAGAAACTCTCGTGGGGTTACTATCAGTTCGTCGGATGTCGAGTAAAAATCTTACATAATTATTTCTTATCATATTTCGGGACGTGGGGTGTGGTATAAAAAGTAGTGAGTACTCGATAAATAATTTTTATCTTAGACAGCTTGTGTAAACAATGTGAAATCCATTATTCCAGTCAAACGATTTTCAGATGAGGTGTACATGATTTGTTTATGGTCTCGGGTAGATTTTGCACGGTAAAAGGCGCTTTTGACACAAGCGATATATAACCACCAATCAATGACAAAAACATTGAGATACTAACGTTCACAATTATGTACGTGTTCCTCTATTATTACATTACTTAAACGTGTATATGAAGACTTGCTTATATATGCAAATACGATAGGATATATAGATAGCCCCACAGTAATTGATTGTTTAGTCAGCGATAACATATACATTGCACATTACAGGGGTGGATCCAGGAATTTGTTTTAGGGGATGTCGAAGCTTCAACTCGACAAGCGTAGTGTGAAAACTTGAATGCATACAGTTACAGAGCTCAATGAGCCCGTAGCACTAATAGCCTATTTGAGTAATGCATGCAAAATATATTCATTTTCAATGTATTTTTCCCTTTTCTTTATTAAAAGAAAAAGAGATTCCCTTATTTTTAGGGGTGGCGTGCGCCCTGCGCGCCTTTCATTGAATCTGCCCCTGGATTACATACAAAGGCAATATTCAAAATTGCTCTCGTTATTTACACACACACACGCGCGCGTTCGCGCACCACACGCACGCACACACACACACACACACACACACACACACACACACACACACACACACACACACACACATATATACACACACACAACCATAATATTAAATATGGGCCAGCAGACATTTTGGACATGTACATTCTACATTCTACAATCATAACTAAACATTTCCAAACGTTTGCAAATAGCAAGATTTCTTCAAGAACTTGCAGGTACATTGGAAGAAAAATATCACAAGAATCACCAAGCATAATACAATTTGGTAAAATGAAGCTTCCCTACCAAAGATTATGGCGGACCTTAATTTATTTTGTTGAGTATGTATCCACCAAGATCGAATTTACTTAGATAAAATAAGTAGCTTGGCATGTTCTCTATCACTTCCGAATCTCTCGTTATAGTCTAATGCTATATTCCCTAATATTGCCTTTTCATTGCCCTATCGCTTCGTGTTATCGCTGTTTAACACATAACATACTATCAACAGTTGATAAGCGTTGGTAGCAAAGATCTAACAAGATGATTTGTAACATCCGGGGTTAACAGGTGGCGTAGTTTTCAATGTTTTTCAAGAGAGAAGTAACATATTTCAGAAACATTTATTATGTGCTTTTTTTTCCATGGTCGTCTTGATCAAAAGAGACTCAAAGAACCTTCATAGGAGATGTAATTCCTAGGCAGGAACCACGTACCGTTATAGATCGTTCAGCAATGGCGCGGCTCTTCGTGTTTGATCCAGCTTGTTTCCAGCCATTTACGACTTAGCTGCAGGGCTACAATTCCGTAATTGCAAAATTCCAAACGATGAATCTATTGGAGAAAACAAAATCTATTGATTAACTGTGTATCATGTGTTGTGCTTCGTGATATCTGTTCCGATGGATCCTTTGCATAGTGAGATCATCCTTGAGGCCATAAGTAAGCATATTATATATAGAGGATCTAGCATGAGTGGTCATTTAATACTGAATTTATTAAACAAGTTGGTGAAACTGATATTGTGGGAGGCTTTGCCGAGTACAATATCAGTTTTACCGACGAGTTTAATAAATTCAGTATTAAATGAACACGAATGTTAGATTCTATTTATC